>JAWPHD010001142.1:202500-353180 GCA_037043455.1 Cyrtodaria siliqua | reverse complement strand
ATTCCAAATATGGGAAATTGCTCCATATATATATGCAGCCTATCAACTCAGCAGATCAGATGCATGTATAATCCATATTGGATTCATGTAAGTGAGGCAATTATGATCTTAAACTATTTTCCCTTCTCAGCAATATGGCAAGTTCGGGAGATAATAGATCGATCCGTATAGCCCATATCTGAAAAAAAAGTGGGCGTTCTCACAGTAACGTCGCGACTGATTTTATTTCGTGAAATTTACGGTTGACATGGTAGAAATGATATCGGTGGTAAACCTGTAATACGATTACTGTGATACTCGGTTTTATCAATGGCGACGTACAGCTGTGGGAGGCCACAGGGGGTTCGGGGTCATATCGTGCGAACCGCTGTCACAAGGGTCCCGGCTTATACTTACGTATCGTGTGTAAATCAACATGGAACTAGAGATATGAATAATGCACAGGAGACAAAATAACTTGCCGGTCGCGCTTTCTTTTGCGTCGATCGCTCGTTCAGTTACGCCGGACTTTTAAAAGGGAACTGGCGCGCCTCGAAATAAACCTTTTATTATTATTAAAAAAGGAATTGATTTAGGAAAAACAACAAAAAACAAACAACAATGTCATTAGAGGAAAATGTATACATGTTCGTTATGACGCAGGTTGCGCATATAACAGGTTTCTTTCTGCAGGTTTCAATAGCTTGACATATAATCCACTGATCTCGGAATATACCGAAACAAATCGATGCTTTAACAAGATTACTGGCATCGTATTACGCGCATAGCAATAAAAGTTCAATTTTAAACTTTCTGAAGTGGTATCCTAAATAGTTATTAAGAAAGCCGATCCCATTTCAGCGTTCCTGAGTGTTAGGCGAATGTATTGTTAATGATTTACCACAAACACACATCGTTAAACCAAGATATTATTTTTATCACACACTTTCATGTAAAAATTTTCCTGTAAAGTTTGTTGTTTTGGGAGATCAGACGGGTTTTATAACTCGATGTCTTACCGAAAAGGATGTAAATAAAAAGAAAGAAAGAAAGAAAGAAAGAAGGTCAATCATCGTTTCACATATGTGGGTGGCAGGAGTTGTATACAAAACCAATCCCCGACATATTGTGTAAATAATAGGAATATCTTTATGCATACATCTCTGTTCACCTCTGTAAACTGAAGTGGGGGGTTAAAGCATACTTCAAATACGGAAATGTGAAAACCGGTTTATAAAGAGCACGTGTTTCTTTAATTTCCGGACTGTTTCTACTTACCGAGGACTAAAGTCCACACTATCACACAAATATCGGATTATACGATATGGTTTATTATTATAATCAACTGAGATGCTTTCAAATACAGCTCCATCTAAGAATGTGCAACCATCTTAATTGATTGTCCAGCGCGAGGGGAGTCTCAGTGCAATTCTGATGAGGGGGAGGGGAGGCGGTGGGGTACGGGGATAGGGCAAGTGTTATTTCTGTTACCCATTCCCCCTCCCCACGCACCCACTCCCACCCTTCACCCTCTCCCACATTCGTCTTATTTGGGATTGTTATTGTTATCTGCTATCATAAAGTTCAATTTGCCTTTGTTCTGTTATGAGACCCCTTAACCTCCCACTCCCCACCAACCCCCTCAAAAAAGGGGAGGTGGGGCTGTAGACGTTGTTGTTGGGTTAAAATCTCAAGAATATAATAGACATTTTAATTAGACAAAACTTACCTTAGCTTTTTTTTCTTATCTCATATTTATGTGACCCATATATAACCATATGAAAAATACAAAATGCATACACTATATATTTAATATCAGAATAAGTGCTTCTGTTAAATCAGGGACTGTAGATAGACATTAAAATGACATTAAAGTAAGTGTTACATGTATTACCTCATTGATTATGTTTCTTCTTCAATGTCCAAACATGTTGCATAGTCAACTTCCTATCAGTAACCTTCCAACCTCCACAAATATGCAGTACGGTTGATGCAGATAAACTCCAGGACATCACAAATATGTGTGTTTCTGTACAAACAAGTCATCCCGTCAGAAATAGATACAGAGCGAGGGGTCCAGGGGCCAGTCCGCCTACATACCTAGGTGACATAACAGCAGCTTGGTTAGGGGTACAGAGGGACAATGCGTAGAATAAGGTAGGTGGTGGGAGAGAGGAGGGGCAGCAAACATGCAACAGTATGCCAAGGGGCTGAGAACCCTCACCCTCCATTAACAATAATTATCATTTGGATGCTGTTTAATGACTCCTCAACACATTAACGGTTATTTAGAGCCGTCCCAGAGAGAGGGAAAGGCTACATTGGAATCGGGGACCCTGCCCTACTCTTACTATGGAATACATTCCTATGTTTCTTGAACGTTCTTCGATACACAGGAACGCTCTGTTTACCTCCCTATCCGAAGGAGGAGCCTGCGGTAACGTGTCTTGCCCGACGAACACACCGACGAAACTCAGTGGAACCGGTGAGGCTTGAAACCGGGTCCTTCGGTCCGTCACGCTATTCTCTGTGCCACGCCAGCCTTCCCCACCCCCATCCCCACCCCCAATAATTGTCAAGGAACGAAACAAAAATAATTGACCCGAAATTCTTCAATTTCAAATAAATTTTAGGACGATGAATTTCAAAGTGAGTGTTTAGTAGTTTGTGCCACCCTAAACGTTTGAGCACTATAGTTGGGATATACCTCTGTTAAGAAACGTTAAGAGCCACTGCGTGTGAGTGGTTGTAGGGATGGGTGATTGGGGGCAGATCAGACGACACTGAGGATGGGTGGGTGTAGGGGTGGGGTGGGGTGGGGTGATTGGGACTTGGGCGGGTGTTGGTAGGTGCAGATCAGAGGAATGGAATGGAGACACATGTTAAAAGGCAGACCGAGTGACATTCTTTCTATCGATCTATACAGCTTTGTCAATCAATTGTTATCATCGTGGCATATCGCTTGTGTAACAGTTGTTCTTATTATTTAATTTATATCAATATATTATGTGGACACGTGTGGACACGTTTGGTACTATTTTTAACGGAATTGAACAGCAATATCGGTTTCTAATCTAGGTGATGCTATCCCTCTATAGAAAACATAAATCCGCAAATGCGAATGGTTTGGGGTATGCAAATCCAAACTCGATGAAGCTGGTAATTAATTAAACATGTCCAAAAACAAAGGACACGTGTAGACTGGCTGACTGAACAAACAACGTGCTTCATGATTAATCAGATACAGTAGTACAACGAAACAGTTTCAGCCAGATTTAAAATAGCTGACGTTACAGTCTGAACGATATAAATCAGTTCGCCTCTATAAATTAACCCATACCAACTCCCTACTACCAACTTACTTTCGATCAACCGACACACTCCCTATCAGTAAACACTCCCCATATCAACACACTGCCTGTCAACACACTCCCTATGAACTTACTCCCTATCAACACACTCCTTATCAACACACTCCCTATCAAAACACTCCGTATCAACATACTTCCTATGAACACACTGCCTATCAACTTACTTCCTATCAACATACTCCCTATCAACACACACCCTATCAACATGCTACCTGTCAACACACTCCCTACGAACACACTCCCTATCAACACACTTCATATCAACACAATTCAAATCAACACACTCCCTATCAACACACTCCATATCAACACACTCACTATCAACACACACCTTATCAACATATTCCATATCAACACACTCGCTATCAAAACACTCAATATCAACACACTCCCTATCAATTTACTCCCTATCAACCAATTCAATGTCAACACACTCTCTGTCAACTTACTCACTATCAACACACTCCATATCAACATACTCCCTAACAGTTTACTCCCTATCAACCTATTCAATGTCAACACACTCTCTATCAACTTACTCACTATCAACACACTTCATATCAACACACTCCATATCAACACACTCCCTACCAATTTACTCCCTATCAACCCACTCCATGTCAACACACTCTCTGTCAACTTACTCCCTATAAACACACTCACTATCGACAAACTCCCATTCGACACACTCCATTACTCCATATCAACACACTCCCTATCAATATACTCCCTATCAACACACTCCTTATCAACACACTCCCTATCAAAACACTCCCTATCAACATACTCCCTATCAACATACTCCCTATCAACACACTCCCTACCAACACACTCCCTATCAACACACTTCATATCAACACAATTCATATCAACACACTCCCTATCAACATATTCCATAGCAACACATTCGCTATCAAACACTCATTATGAAGACACTCCATATCAACTCCCTATGAACACACTCCATATCAACACACTCCCTATCAATTTACTCCCTATCAACCCATTCAATGTCAACATACTCTCTGTAAACTTACTCACTATCAACACACTCCCTATCAACACACTCCCTATTAATACACTCCCTATCTACACACTCACTATCAACACACTCACTATCAACACACTCCCTATAAATTTACTCCCTATCAACCCACTCCATGTCAACACACTCTCTGTCAACTTACTCCCTATAAACACACTCACTATCGACAAACTCCCATTCGACACACTCCATTACTCCATATCAACACACTCCCTATCAACACACTCCCTATCAATACACTCCCTATCAAAATACTCAATATCGACACACTCCCTATCAACTTACGCCCGATGAACACACTCCCTATCAAGCCATTCCGTATATATATATATATATATACACTCCCTATCAACTCCCTATGAACACACTCTATATCAACACACTCATATCAACACACTCCCTGTCCACCTACTCCCTATCAACATACTCACTATCAATACACTCCCTATCAACACACTCCCTATCAACACTCTCCCTATCAAAACACTCAATATCGACACCCCAACATTGGACTATCCACACACACCCTATCAACACACTCCCTATCAATACACTCCCAATCAATACACTCCCTATCAACACACTCCTTGTCAATACACTCCCTGTCGGCATACTCCCTATCAACACACTGCTTATCAACACACTTTCTATCAATTTACTCCCTATCAACACACTCCATGTCAACACACTCTCTGTCAACTTACTCCCTATAAACACACTCACTATCGACACACTCCCATTCGACACACTCCATTACTCCATATCAACACATTCCCTATCAACACAATCACTATCAATACACTCCCTATCAACACACTCATATCAAACCACTCCCTATCAACATAATCCCTATCCTATCAACACAATCCCTATCAAAATACTCAATATTGACACCCCCTATAAACACACTCCCTATCAAACCATTCTCTATCTACACACTCCCTATCAACTCCCTATGAACACACTCTATATCAACACACTCCTATCTACACACTCCCTGTCAACTTACTCCCTATCAACACACTCCCTATCAATACACTCTCTATCAACACACTCCCTATCAAAACACTCAATATCGACACTCCCAACACTGGACTATCCACACACACCCTATCAACACACTCCCTATCAATACACATCCTATCAACTTACTCGCTATCAACACTCCCTATCAATACACTCCCACTCAATACACTCCCTACCAACACACTCCTTGTCAATACACTCCCTGTCAGCATACTCCCTATCAACACACTCCCTATCAATACATTCCCTATCAACAAACACACTCCCTATCAAAACACTCCATATCGACACACTCACTATCAACTTACTCCCTATCGACACACTCCCACACTCCCTATCAACGTACTCCCTATCAACACACTCCCTATCAAAACACTCCCTATCAACTTACTCCCTATCAACACACTCCCTATTAAAACACTCCATATCGACACACTCCCTATCAACTTACTCCCTATTAACACACTGCCTATCAAAACACACCCTATCAATTTACTCCCTATCAACACACTCCCTATCAACACACTCCCTATCGACACACTCCCTATCAACTTACTCCCTATCAACACACTCCCTATCTACACACTCCATATATATTGGTTGTGATTTTCACCACCAGCAAACAGAACCTACTTCTTAAATGTTTCAAACACTAAGACGGGCAAAGGTATGATGATGTACGCCTCAAATGTTCAATTCAGATTATAACTCCATATCAACTTATAACCTATCAACACTCCCTATCAACACACTCCTTGTCAATACACTCGCTGTCAGCATACCCCATGTCAACACACTGCCTATCAACACACTGCCTATCAAAACACTCCCTATCAACACACTCCCTATTAAAACACTCTCTATCGACACACTCCCTATCAACTTACTCTCTATCAACACACTCCCTATCAAAACACTGTCAACATGTCAACACACTCCCTGTCAACTTACTCCCTATCAACACACTCACTATCGACACTCTCCTATTCGACACACTCCCTTACTCCATATCAACACACTTCCTATCAACACAATCCTATCAATACACCCTATCAACACACTCCCTATAAACTTACTCCCTATCTACACACTCCCTGTCAACAAACTGCCTATCAACACACTCCCTATCAAAGCACTCCATATCGACACACTCCCTATCAACTTACTCCCTATGAACACACTCCATATCAACACACTCCCTATCAACTCCCTGTCAACTTACTCCCTAATAACACACTCACTATCGACACACTCCCATGCGACACACTCCATGTCAACAAATTCCCGATCAACATACTCCCTATCAACACACCGCCTATCAACTTACTCCCGATCAACACACTCCCGATCAATACACTTCCTATCAACTTACTCGCTATCAACACACTCCCTATCAGTACACTGCCTATCAATACACTTCCTATCAACACCCTCCTTGTCAATGCACTCGCTGTCAGCATACTTCCTATCAACACACTGCCTATCAACACACTCCCTATCAGCACACTGTCGACACACTGCCTTTCAACACACTCCCATCAACACACTATCAACACATTCTTATAAACACACTCCTACACATTCCATATCAACACACTGCCTATCAACACAATGTGTGCCTAGTGGAGCGCTGTGGACTAGTGGTAGAGCGTTGGACCCATGATCGAACAGTCGTGGGTTCGAATTTGGATGATACTTCTCAACATACTGCCAATTGCATCATAATACAAAACTTAGTCCAGACTCTACTGTATCCTAACGACTTGACACATACTAGGGTACGTAACTTCAATTGATTTGGGTTTTACGGCGCACCAACACAAATATGGTAACACAGTAATTGCTGTTTCTGCTCAAGTTGGGTTGGTATTAAAGTTGTTCAAGCTCGGACCAAGTTCGATAAAGATCAAATGAAAAAATGAATGAATGGTGTTTTCCGGCACGTCGACACATGAATGGGTCATATTATGCGCGAAAACTGATGAAAGATGAAGAAATGAAGTAGTAATTGATAACTGATATAAATGTATAAAGATAAAACTATTTACAAATAAGGGATGATATGGTAGTAATGAAAAAAGAAGTAGCTGGTATAGAAAATTATAATGGAAATACAGCATTTTTCAATAAATCAAAGGCCATACCACTGATCAACTTGTTTTCAAACTTATCAGAACTTTAATTAATATCAACAAACTGGACGAGATTAGTGAAAATCAGATGGAAAATGAAGGTGCAAAATATAGCATGTTTAAATAATTCAAGGTCAATACATCTGACGTTCTGATATGTCAATGTCTAATTGTTAAGCTTGCCCGAGCCTGTATTGATATTATCATTCTGCCAAAGGTTGGTCAATATCAGTTTGTTTGTTTGTATGGTGTTTTACGTCATACTCAACATATGTAAGGTTATATATGACGGTCGATGTTTTGTGGTGAAGGCAGACCACCCACCTTTCCTGAGTAGAACCAGTACTGTACACCTCCCGCCATCCGTAAGAATCGACACTTCCTCACTTACAAGTCGAGCTCCCAGTGGGATTAGAACCAGCAGCGGTGAGAGGCGAAGGTACAACGTAACGTCGTTAACCATTCGGCCACGGAGACGCTGATCAATATCAGATGAAAGATGAAGGGTGTGTGGAAGGGGCGCGTTACTACTGTCTCGCCGCAAGAGCTAGCTTTTATGGTGATATCGGTAGAGCGCCCGCTTCACATACAACGGGGGTCCCGAGTTCAAACCCGCTGAGTGCCTTAAATATTTATATGTTATTTTTCATTGTAATTTTTCCGGTCCGATTACAGCTAGAATGTTCATAAGGCAGAGTATGGCATTTTCCAGTAAAACAACGGCCGTAACTTTGGTGTTACTAAACCGACCTGGCTGATTTTCGAACTAACTTGTCCAAGCTTTCGTTGATAATAAAACCCTGCACAACTGCTTAATACGACCCTGACACAGTTTGATCAAGATCAACTAAAATGAAGATGGTGGAGTTGTCACAAGGCAAAAGTTGACAGACGGACGATGGACGGACGACAAACAACACGTCATCCCATAAGCTGTACATGTAGCTAAAATTCCGCGTAACCAACACACGTATTGGCTGTCTTAGCTACTGTAGGCAATATGACAAACTAATGGCGTAGTGTCACATAGTTTCCTGGTTATTTATAACACAGGTAAAAACCTGTATTTCGACATTTTTTGCCCCAGGAAAGGTATGTAATCACATAGTGTAAAATTACTCGTTCTGTATTGCACATGTATTAAAGTTAGTAACCGTGGCGAACAATCACAGCATATGATGAACTGGTTCTCTGGATAACTGTAAGACAGGGGACCAGTTTAACAATTACGCTTCTCAGGCGCAGACCCAGAGAGGACACAACCTGGGCATGTCAAATGTATGGGCTTTTTTTTTTTTTTTTTTTTCAGTTATCTTCTGATAACCCATTTATTCAGACATCATAATACATATTTTCTGATATATACAAACAAACATATATGTCAAGGTTAACAATTTGTAGAATGAGTTTCGGTATGTTTTTTGTATATATTATAAATATGTACCAAATTAAAATAAAAATAAATATAATAATATACATGTATGCATGGGGAACAGAAGACTTGCTAAGTTTTCTGAAGTAGAATATGTTCTCTTAGATGGGCAATTTTTTATTCATTTAGTCCATTTTAGAAATGTTCAACTGTCAGCATCTTGGTCTTTCAGTCAAGTGTTTGTTGATTTTTGCGTTTTAAGGATTTAAACTATTATTATCATGTATTTTTGCCACATTTTTGTAAATAAGTTTATTTTATTGTTTTTGGTAGCGATACATTTAAGAGATTTATACTGGTATCTTAGTCTGCTTTGTAAAGCGATGATTGACAAGGATTTATTTAAGTGCTTTGATGAATATACGTAGTATTTAATTTCTAGCATAATTTGTAAATCGGCTGGAGAATAGGCATTTCCAATGTTAAAAATAAAAAGCTCTTCTGTAAATAGTAATGTAATTTTATGGGCAGATAACCATAATTTAACTTGATTTAGAAAAATCTGAGTTGCTTGGCATGTCCATAACATATGGATTAAAGTTTCTTCTTGTTGGCAGTATGTACATAGAGGATTGTCTATAATTTTAATTGTATACAAATATTTTTTAGTTGAAAGAATTCTATGATTAATTTTTATTTGGAACCATTGTAAGGATGTACTGTAGTTATTTTTAAATAGTGCGTTGTAAATATCTTCCCATGTTTCACTATCAATATTGTATACTTGTTCCCATTTTGCCTTTGAAGAAGGTGTCTCATCATTTTGATTAAAAATAGTATACATATCTTTACATCCTGTTGTTGATTTCAATATAGTGCATATATGATATGGCAGTACAGGATTTTGACATTTTCTTTCAATTAGAGTAATATTATATTTCATTAAATATGTTTTTATAGCATTTACCACACCATTGTATCGAATAAAATTTGTATTGATTCCAAATCTTGTATGTATGTATGTATGGGCTTTGCTCTGAGAAGAACATGAACATCAGCCCAGATGTTCAGAAGCTTTCATTCTGTACTAATTATTGAAAAAAGAAAAAAGAAAAAAAGAGGAAGTTTGACCATTTTTAGAACTCGCGGCTTCCTCAGATAGTTTTTAGCTCTACTGGCCAAGGGCCAGCAGAGCTTATGGAATGGCGAGTTGTCCGTCGTCCGTCGTCTGTCTCTTAACGTTTACCTCGTTAAGACGATAGGGCCTTCATTTTTCATCTGATCTTTACAAAACTTTAACATATTGTTAATATCAATGAAAGCTCGGACAAGTAACAGCGGAGTTATGGTCCTTGATTTAGTTAAAAATGCTATATTTAGCCTCGTTAAGACGATAGGGCCTTCATTTTTCATCTGATCTTTACCAAACTTTGACATATTGTTAATATCAATGAAAGCTCGGACAAGTTTGAAAACCGGCCAGATCGGACCAGTAACAGCGGCGTTATGGCCCTCGATTTGGTTAAAAATGCTATATTTTGCCTCAAGACGATAGGGCCTTCATTTTTTATCTGATCTTTACCAAACTTTACCAGATTGTTAATATCAATGAAAGCTCCGACAGATTTGAAAAACAGCCAGATTGGACCATTTACACAGGAGTTATGGCCCTTAATTTTTCTGAAATATGCTATATTTTGGCCTCATTAAGACGAAAGAGCCTTCATTTGGACGGATTTCAGTGAAACTTTTCAGGGATGATCAGTACCAAACCTAGTTGTACATATCGTCGCCGTGTTCCGGTTGAATGGTTTTGGCGGAGTTTTGTCCCTTTAAAGGTTTTAATACACACACTTTGTCCTGACTAGTTCTCCAGAAACCCTGGCCGGATTTAAACAAAACTTTTTAGAGATGATCAGTTCCAGGTCTAGTTGTGCAAATCGTCGCCGTGTTTACGGTTGAATGATGTTTGGCAGAGTTATGGCCCTTTAATGGTTTTAATACACAATCTTTGTCTGGACCAGTTCTCCTGAACCCCTCGCCAGATTTCAAAGAAACTTTACAGGGATGATCAGCACCATGCCAAGTTGTGCAAGTCATCGTCGCGTTCCGGTTTACAGATTTTTGGCAGAGTTATGGCCCTTTAAAGTTTTTTGATACACAAATATTTTCAAGGCTAATTCTCCTGAACCCCTGGCTGGATTTCAACGAAACTTGACAATGATGATTAGTATCAAGCCTAGTTATGCATATCTTGGCCATATTTCGTTTGAATGATTTTTGGCAGAGTTATGGCCCTTTAAAGGTTTTAATAGACAAACTTTGACCGGATTAGTCTATTCTGAACTCCTAGCCGGATTTCAACGAATCTTGTTGGGGGTGATCAGTACCAAGCCTAATTGCACCTGTCATTGCCGTGTTCTGGTTGAATGAATTTTGGCAGAGTTATGACTCCTTAAAGGTTTTAATGCACTAAATTTGTACAGACTAATTCTCCTGAACCTCTGGCCGGATTTCAACAAAACTTGGCAGTGATGATCAGTACCAAGCCTAGTTGCGTATATCATCGCCATGTTCCGGTTGAATGATATTATACATAAACTTTATGTTTAGCCAGTAGAGCGTCCACAGGCCCTCTTGTGCCTCTTGTTCTACATTGCTTGTATTTTTGAAATTATTAATATCAGTTATTATATTTATTAAATATAAATTGTTTTTGGATATAACCAGGGCCCTACATTTCAGTTTAACCAACTTTTGATTACATTGCACCAATAATATATTTAAACCTATGGTAGAATGACGAAGCATAATTGAACACTCAGAGTGGTATTTAGTTATATGCAAGCATGTCGTTGTGTGTGTGTGTGCGTGCTTGCATGCTTGTGTGTGTGTGGTTCTAAAGTTTATAGTTCCTTCTGTTTTAACCAATAGGACATCATAAAGGTATAAGTACAATAGAGTTTGGACTGTGCAAGCTTCTTGTTTAAAGTATAACTGTTATAGGATTAATCAGCTTATGTTAAAGAAGATATCCAGTCAACACTAGCAACATTTTCCTTCATATGTACACTGTTCTTTTTCTAAACCTACTGACGACGACGTATATACATAACTTACATATTTTCAGAATCCAAACTCTATAAAAACAATATATAAACTGTTTACTGGCCAGGCCAACCCGAGACTTGAGCGTCGAATTAAGTCACCAACTCATAATGTTCATTTTACGCATATCCATGGCAATCAATGGCATTTGTTTAGAAACCGTGAATAAATCTACACTTTTAATGGGCTTATATACATTATCATATGACCTGAACACCTGGATAGAGTTTTGATGCACGGTTTTGCAGTGTAATTTTGCCGTTATTTGGCGAGTTAGTTTCTTTTAATGCTTGACAAATACTTCAACGTTTAATTTTCAAACCATAGTTTAGTATTTTTCAATAGCTTTTGAAGTTTAAGCTATTGTAAATGTTTCAAAATAAGTAAAATAAAAACTTCAAGAGTGTCGTGTCCCTTTAACCACAAACGTTTATCTACTTGAAGTACATGCGATCCTTTAACCGAAGTCCATTTTCAAAGCTAAGCGTAACTTACGTGTTACTACTTTAAGATTTCAGTGTGCAACTTTAATCCAACTCCAAACGAAAAAAATCGATAAATAATCTTCTTCATCCAAAGAATAGACCTACAAAACAACAACAAAACAATGGAATACCTACTTTTACGTTTTAATATGCTTACTTCTTGCAAAAGCTGTATTGGGAGGGCCCATTTTCTCGTGCAAGTGTATTTACAGTTACCCGTGTTACAAATTCCCACCCCAATCCCCCACTCCCACCCCACCCCTATTCCACCCCCACACGAATACAATAGGCCCGAACTAATGATCGGCCCCAGCTGAGATGGTTAGATGGTACCGATGTGGTGTACCAGATATCATGACAGCTACGTGAGCCATGGACTGCTAGCTCGATTCTAGCTTGGACCGAATTTGGATACAATTTCAAATAATTATATACCGTCTAGTATTCATCTGCCGGATGAGACTGGAAAACGAAGTCCACACGCTCAACCACGCAGACACATAGCATGTGCGGATCCAGGATTCTAGTTTAGTGGGGAGGGACGTGACATCCCCCCCCTCCCCCATAATACATACACAATAACCCCACCCGCGGAAATCCGTTTCATACTTTGGCATTTGGTCAATTCTGATGCATTTCCAGAAAAGAGTAATCGTTAAATCCAATGATGAACAACGATGTACCGGCCGGGCACGGGGGATAAACCATAGGATGCCATATAAATCACACATATAGTATGTATATAACACGTATTTATGGTGACTGATTTCGGCCATTGCAAATGCAGCTCGAAAAGACGACATAACGGGAAAAAAATGACAGCACGACAAAACAAAAAGACGACAGATTAGAAGAGAAAAGACTACAGAAGGCCACACGAAAGAACGAAAAGACGATAAGTAATATAAAATAACTTATGTTATATATAAAATGTCGTCTTTTCGCGGCTTAAGTGTCGTCTTTTCGTTTTTTTCGCATGGCGTTCTGTTATTAAAATGTCGTCATCGTCGTTTTGTCGTCTTTTTGCATTGAATGTGTAATCTTTTCGTTCTTTCGTCTTTTCGCGGTAAAATAACGAAATGACGAGATGGAAGAAATCAGCCACCATACGTATTTACTTTACAGATATTTAATATTGTTCCTCGTCCCAGCTCTCCACTTACATATTCCGACACAAATACGCGATGCATCTTAAAATGATAAGACCATCAATAACAATTATACCGTAAATCAAAATATACCGTAAAATTCCCTTGTCGCCTGAGTACCGAGGAACTCCGATTACGCAGCGTTGCCCACACAGAAACAAAAGAAAATAGGTCCCAAGATAGTCCTGAGTTTTTAGATAATACGTTTTGCATTATTTAGTTTTTTAAAAATGATTTGTAGAACACACCTGGATTGTGTTTGATTTCCATTGGTTTAGCAAATGATTACATACATTTACCTCATTATTATTCTTATTCTTCTTCTTATTCTTATTCTTATTATTATCTGTTTTGTTTTGTAGATTCGCTAATTAGACCATATAGAAGCATCCCATTTGTATTTTTTAGCCAGTATTCCGTACGCCGGGTTGTGGTACGCCGTACGCCGACATCGCAGTTTTTCATACGCGTACGCCGTATTTTTCTCAAAAAATATTTTTTTTCCATCCCAAAAAATATTTGTTGAGAAAAATACGGCGTACGCGTATGAAAAACTGCGATGTCGGCGTACGGCGTACCACAACCCAGCGTGCGGAATACTGGCTAATATGGGTCGGAATCCGGCGTACGAAAGGTGGGGGGGGGGGGGGGGGGGGGGGTCCGAGGGCATGGCCCCCCGGAAATTTTTGAAACCTAGGTGCTCTGAAATGGCATTTTCCAACAATCTGAGACATAAATTAGCATTTTTTTAATTTTTTGGATGGAAAAAATATATTTTTTGAGAAAAATACGGCGTACGCGTATGAAAAACTGCGATGTCGGCGTACGGCGTACCACAACCCGGCGTACGGAATACTGGCTAATATGGGTCGGAATCCGGCGTACGAAAAGGGGGTCGGCACCCTCATTTGCAAAGAGCATGATTATTGTTATGAAGAAAGTCCTAGTAATAAATCAATGTGCGATAAAAACGAGCAAATCCAAATAACTTGGACAATAGGGCTGCCGCCTTGGAACGGTCAGTGGCAAAGTAGGCCACTGGGGGGGGGGGGGGGGGGGGGGGGGGGGGGGGGGGGGGGGGGGTTTAAACCGGTTCTAGGGTGCACAAAACCTCACACTTAACCTAATTCATCCCATTAAAACAAGACAGTGTAAATTAAGAAATCCCCGCCATGATCTAATCTCTAACCAACAAGGCAGCATCAATAGGCAATATAAGTAAAACACAAATATGCTCGTGTAAATATAATACAAAAGAACAATAGCCTAGAAGGTACTCAATGACTTGGCAGAAGCCAGAGCAACAAGAGAATAAACCATTAAGGGCACGACAAGAAAGATCATAGACAAACATCAAACGCCACCGTACCAATGGGTTTTAGGTAGGCGTCATCATAGGGTCCACAGCCTATCCGGTCATCGTACAATTAAAGAGAAAAGCATAGTGGCGAACTGTAAAAGGGTCCACCACCAAGTTGCAAATTGACAGGGTCATAACCTCTTTTGATAAACTTTTAAGTTTAACAAAGATAGTATACAAGTGATCATGAACAAGAATCTTACGAAGTTTATAAAGTATTTAGAATAGAAAAGGTAATACGGCGTGATTATAAAAAGAAACAATGGAAGAGCTAGAATGGAAGAGCTATAATGATGATTTTAATAGTTGGATACAGACCGTTTAAGGATATTCAAAACATCAAGCAATAACAAGCACGTTTAAGATGTAAATAAATACATATTATATAATATACATAAATGACAAACAAGTATTTGAACGTATTGTATACTTTCATATTGTCCCGTTTAGTTTGCATTGAGCTAAGTGTGCAATAAACTACGATATTGCACACATTGATATTGCACCGGAACTTTTTCTCGTGCTTGCTAAGAGCCGCGAAATAGAAATAAGGAACTACTTTCAAATAAAATAACGGAATCCTTCCTATAGTGTCAACAACAAAATAACTTTTATGGCAGAAATTGATAAAATAATTGAAATGGTCACTCACCCACTGTTTTTAACGTTATCGAGTGGTAAACAAACTTTAGAAAATCGCTTGATGTTTTTAATGACGTCATCCGACGTCGACGTCGTTTTCGCGCAAAATAATCATCCACACAAAGTGAAACTGAATGACAAGATAGGAATTCCATCAAAAGCTATAAAAAACAACAACACAAATACAAAGAAAAGTAATAGTCATACAATTAACATTGATCGAAAACAATATGAAAGTATGCAATAAAAAGGTTATTGAATGGCTAAATATTACTTGGAACTCGTTGTTTTGGCGCAGGACGACTCACTCGCTAGCTCGTCGTCCTTTGCCAAAACCACTCGTTCCAAGTAATATTTAGCCATACAAATTCAATAACCTATAGTATTGAAAAACTAGAAACTAAATAACCAAAAATCTTGCACCAAATATAATAGGTGTGTTGACAATATAGACAAATGTATATTTTATAAAACTAAAAGAAAATATCAGTTGCGTTTGTGTGATATATTAAAAATGGTAAAAAGAAATAAGAGCAAGCTTGAAAAATTAAAACTTGATATATTGGTATACCATTATTATATAGGTCTAAAAATAAACAATTTCTCTTTAAAAAACGATGACTATTGTCTGCATCGCTTTTTGTGTTGTGTTGGCGAATAATTACTCTGTTTGTCTCGCTTCTCTCCTGGGTTGTTGTTCTAGCTAGCTACATAACACCAGGTTTCCAATACAAAGGTCAATGAGAAATAACTCGTACTTTCACTGTATTGTTATATCTCTTAGCATTTGTTCAATATTACAGTCAAAGGGAAGTAACTCCTACTTTCATTTGATGGTAAATCACTCTCTTTGTATTGTTTAAAAAGATCAACGTTTATTTTAATTTTATAGCAAATTAGTGTTTTAATTAATAGTTAAAAGTACTTTTGCAAATATTAAAGCAAATGCTAATGTGATTATTACAAAAACAATTAATATACTGTATTTTATCACAACACAATGCTAATTAGAATTACTAAATATGATTTTTGTTAATTGTGCAAATTTGAAATCCCCTTTTAAAGTCATGCTGGTGGTGGTATAGTATATAACAGCGATATTGTATATAGTATAATTGGTCCTGTGCTTGCGAGTGCTCGGTAAGCCTGGTGAAAACAACAGTTATTTGTTAGTTTGTCGTAGTCTCGCAATTATTGTTTCTGGTAGATGAGTTTCTTAACATCGAAGAAAGTAACCTCTGTACGGTACGGCTTTATCGCCCGTAAGTTACAAAAGATGTTCTCCAAGCTAACGAAAAAGGCTCAGAAAAGAAAATGCTTCAGGTTGCGAGATGAACACAAACGCAGATTTCCTAAATGAAACATTAACGTCTGTGCGCAGCAGGTTAAACAAATCTCGCACAGCCGTTAATGTAAAAAGCATGAGCAGGCACGGGACGTTTGCAAACAAATATAAGAAACTTGAAATATAGGTCTAAAAGCAGACTTTTTTGATGATTGCCCTGTCCCTTCTGACTTTGTTTGATGGCATGAAACATATTTTGAAGGGCTGCGACAAGTACTTCGGCGCGCCGAGATATTTGACCTTGTTTTTTTTAATCGTGTTGGAACGTTACCCTTCGGGCTTGGAACATGAGCAGCAGCTTTTGAGGTTTATTATCTAGAAACGTCTAATTGCCACTTGTATAGGGGACCATTTCTACCATTCATTTTACCAGGGTTTGGAATAATCTTGGTTTGCTAATGTTATATGCTCATTGGAAACCTAGTCATGAGTAAGAAAAAGGGGTTTCTGGTAAAGTTTTTTCCTGAGGGGTTTGCATTACTAGTTTAAAATTTGTTGGCTATCTTTAAAAGCAATATGCTATTCTGGTTTGAAACTGGCTGGAAGTTACTCTTGCAGTCTTCTAAAACAGTTTTAAATCTGATTTGCAAGCAGCCGGAAGCAAATTTTGATGCTTTTTTCATGGGGACCCCGGGGGAAAAAGTGGACCAGAAACCCCACTTTCTATACTACTTACGGCCGCCACACAGCACTAAACAAACGCTAGTTGAATGTCATTAAATACTGAAAAGGTGATCCCTTGGAAGCAACAACGGTTTTATTGAGTCTGTTCATGAGAGGTAATTATAAGATGCTACACCCCTCACGCCTCCTAGCGCCGGCTTAAGCGATATTCTATTTTAAAGCAACACAGAATGGGCTTGATGATCACAAAGGACCAGTCAATAATAACACTACTGATTTGTAGTCGGGGCGAATTAATTAATAATGTAAATTAATAATGTTTTTAAACTGTACCGGTCGTGACGTCAACGTCATGACGTCAAATTGCGCGACCGTCTCAATGACGTTGACGCACAATTAACATGTGTCAGATATCGGTGTTTGCCTAAAAAATGTGCTCGATGCAATAAATCAGTTACTGGGTGTGTTACTGACCACCTACAGAAGTATGTGGGGTCAGTCAGGTATATAGGGGTTATTATATATAATGATTATACATTATTGCATTAACACGTGTGACAATACTTTAACAATACCAACAACAAAAGCGGCGGTTATGATAACGACCGTATTGTTCATAAATAAGCAAATCAATAAAACCAGATGGCATTTAGGCACCTCGGTGAGCGGGACATCTAAAACAATTAGGAAGTATCAATTATGTATGGGAATTTGGGTGAAATATAACACCAGTCTTCCTCACGGCACAATGGCAATTTAACCGATCGAAGATCATCAGAGCTTATGCGATGACGCGCCCCCTGGCGTCCAGCGTGTCTACCGTTAGTGTGTCCGTCACCCTTTTTACTACTACTACTACTACTACTACTACTACCAGGGGCGGATCCAGGATTTCAGCTTAGGGGGGGCGTAATATTTTGGTCAGTTTTCGGGTCCGTCTCTAGCCTCATAAAACGTTTGCGGTAGTGCATTTATAGGGTAAAAAAGTCCGTTTTCAAATAAAAGGATTTAACAATGTGTTAATTAAACCACTTATTAGCCATTATGCGTCGAGCGAGCGAAGCGAGTGAGAAACATTTTTATACTGAGGGCGTCCATCTAAATTGTTTGATGTTTTATCTACAGTAACATTGACATACACGTATGAATAACAAAAGTCCGTTTTCAAATAAAAGAATTCAACAATGTGTTAATTAAACCACTCATTAGCCATTATGCGTCAAGCGAGCGAAGCGAGCGAGAATCTTTTTTATACTGAGGGCGTGCAACGAAATTGTTTGATATTTTATCTACAATAACATGGACATACATGTATGAATAAAAAAAGTGCGTTTTCAAATAAACGGATTTAACAATGTGTTAATTAAACCACTCATTAGCCATGATGCGTCGAGGGAGCGAAGCGAGTGAAAAAAAAATTTATACTGAGGGCGTATTTGATATTTTATCTACAGTAAAATGGACATACATGTATGATCCGGAATTTTTAGGGGGGGGCGCGCGCCGGGTGCGCCCCCCCCTGGATCCGCTAGTGACTACTACTACTATTACTAGTCTACTACTACTACTACTACTACTACTACTACTACTACTACTGCTGCTGCTGCTGCTGCTGCTGCTGCTGCTGCTGCTGCTGCTGCTGCTGCTGCTGCTGCTGCTGCTGCTACTACTACTACTACTACTACTACTACTACTACTACTACTAGTCTACTACTACTGCTGCTGCGGCTGCTGCTGCTGCTACTACTACAACTAGTAGTCTACTACTACTACTACTACTACTACTACTACTACTACTACACCAACACCAACACCAGCACTACAAGACGCCCAAGAGGGCATGTGGACGCTCTACTTGCTAAACATAAAGTTTATGTATAATACCATTCAACCGGAACATGGCGATGATATACACAACTAGGCTTGGTACTGATCATCCCTGCCAAGTTTTGTTGAAATCCAGCCAGGCGTTCAGGAGAACTAGCTGTACAAAGTTAGTATATTAAAACATTTAAGGAGTCATAACCCTGCCAAAATTCATTCAACCAGAACACGGCAATGACAGGTGCAACTAGGCTTGATACTGATCATCCCCACCAAGATTCGTTGAAATCTGGCAAGGAGTTCAGAAGAGACTAATCTGGACAAAGTTTGTCTATTAAAAATTTAAAGGGCCATAACTCTGCCAAAAATCATTCAACCGGAATATGGCGATGACATGCACAACTAGATTTGATACTGATCATCCTTGTCAAGTTTCGTTGAAATCCAGCCAGGGGTTCAGGAGAGTTAACCCGGAAAATGTTTGCATATCAGAAACCTTTAAAGGTTTGTGTATTAAAACCTTTAAAGGGCCATAACTCTGCCAAAAATCATTCAACCACCACACGGCGATGATTTGCACACTTAGACCTGGAACTGATCACCCCTAAAAAGTTTCGTTTAAATTCAGCCTGGGGTTCAGGAGAACTAGTCAGGACAAAGTTTGTGTATTAAAACCTTTAAAGGGACATAACTCCGCCAAATCATTCAACCGGAACACGGTGGCGATATGTACAACTAGGCTTGGTACTGATCATCCCTGAAAAGTTTCACTGAAATCCATTCAAATGAGCCAAAATATAGAAAATATTCCAGAAAATCAAGGGCCATAACTCCTGTGTAAATGGTCCAATCTGGCTGTTTTTTAAATTTGTCGGAGCTTTCATTTATATTAACAATCTGATAAAGTTTGGTAAAGATCGGATAAAAAATTAACAAGGCAAAATATAGCATTTTTAAATAAATCAAGGGTCATAACTCCGCTGTTACTGGTCCGATCTGGATGGTTAAAAAAAATAAACGAATAAAAACAAACAAGAAAAAAAAAAGGAAATTAGGGAAAAAAAAATATATATTAAACGAAAAAGAAAAAAAGAATAATAATAAAAATAAAAGTCAGAAAATCTTGTAAAGATTGATAAAGATTGGATGGAAAATGAACGCCCTATTAAATATAGCATTTTTAACTAATCAAGGGCCGTGACTCCGCTGTTCTGGTCCGATCTTGCTGTTTTTCGAATTTGTCCGAGCTTCCATTGACTTTAACAATCATATAAAGTTTGGTAAATATCGGATTAAAAATGAAGGCCTTATCGTTTTAACGAGGCAAAATATAGCATTTTTAACTAAATCAAGGGCCGTAACTCCGCTGTTACTGGTCCGATTTGGCTGGTTTTTGAACTTGTCCGAGCTTTCATTGATATTAACAATCTGATAAAGTTTGGTAAAGATTGGATGAAAAAATGAAGGCCCTATCGTCTTAACGAGGTAAAATATAGCAGTTTGAACTAAATCAAGGGCCATAACTTTGCTATTACTGTCCGATCTGGCTGGTTTTCGAACTTTTCCGAGCTTTCATTGATATTAACAATCTGTTTAAGTTTGGTAAAGATCGGATGAAAAATGAAGGCCCTATCATCTTAACGAGACAAAAGTTAACAGACGACGGACGACGGACGGACGGACGGACGACGGACAACTCGCCATCCCATAAGCTCTGCTGGCCCTTGGCCAGTAGAGCTAATCATAATATTATTAATAATAATAATAATAATATCTTTATTTATTGGGGATAAAATATTTGGCTTAAAGTCAGTCTGACACATGGTCCTCAAACAAAAACAGATATATTTACTTTGTGGAAGGGAGACATATTGTTTTTGTGCTGTCTGTATGTCTGTCTGTCTGTTGTCTGTATGTCGTCCGTCGTCTGTCTGTATGTATAATCAGGACTAGATCTCCTGAACCCCTGTCCGGATTCCAACGAAACTTGACAAGGGTGATCAGTACCAAACCTAGTTGCGTATGTCGTCGCTGTGTTTCAGTTGATTGATTTTTGGCAGAGTTATGGCCCTTTAAAGGTTTTAATACACAAACTGTTTTCGGAACCGCTGGCCGGAATTTAACGAACCTGTACTCAGCCTAGTTGCGCATATCTTTGCCGTGTTCCGATTAAATTATTGTTGGCGGAGTTGAGGACCTTTAAATATTTTAATATAGAAATTGTGCCGGGCTAGTTCTCCTCAAGCCCTGGCCGGATTTCAACGAAACTTTACAAGGATGATCAGTGCCAAGCCAAGCTGTAATTATTTATTTTTGGCGGAGTTCTGGACCTTTAAATATTTTAATATACAAATTTTGCCGGACTAGTTTTCCGGAACCCCTGGCCGGATTTCAACGAAACTTTACAAGGATGATCAGTTCCGAGCTTATTTGCGCATATTATATTGTTGCTCGTGAATGATTTTTGGCGAATATATGGCCCTTTCGTGAGGGAGACCTATGTTTTTACCAAAACAACCTCTAGTTCGCGTTGATCCGTTTCTTAAATGGCCACCACTTTCTTTTTATGCTAACAGTTTCATATAGGAAAATCGTGTGATCGTTTTTCCTCCCAAACCTTTGATTACAACTTTAAATGACATGCCCGTTGATCCGGTATTTGAAGGGAATATGGCCGCCATTGGTTATTTTTGTTTACAGAATTTGACATAGGAATATCGTGTGATCATTTTCTCTCCTAAACCGTTTCATATAGGAACAACGTGTGATCATTTTCTCTCCTAAACCGTTTCATATAGGAACATCTTGTGATCATTTTCTCTCCTAAACCGTTTCATATAGAACAACGTGTGATCATTTTCTCTCCTTAACCGTTTCATATTGGGACATCGTGTGATCATTTCCTCTCCTAAACCGTTTCATATAGAACATCGTGTGATCATTTTCTTCCCTAAACTGTTTCAATAGAACATCGTGTGATCATTTTCTCCCCTAAACTGTTTCATATAGAACATCCTGTGATCATTTTCTCTCCTAAACCGTTTCATATAGAACATCGTGTGATCATTTTCTCTTCTAAACCGTTTCATATAGGGACATCGTGTGATCATTTTCTCCCCTATACCGTTTCATATAGAACATCGTGTGATCATTTTCTCTTCTAAACCGTTTCATATAGAACATCGTGTGATCATTTTCTCTTCTAAACCGTTTCATATTGGGACATCGTGTGATCATTTTCTCCCCTAAACTGTTTGATATAGAACATCGTGTGATCATTTTCTCCCCTAAACTGTTTCATATAGAACATCGTGTGATCATTTTCTCTTCTAATCCGTTTCATATAGAACATCGTGTGATCATTTTCTCTTCTAAACCGTTTCATATAGGAACATCGTGTGATCATTTTCTCTCCTAATCCGTTTCATATAGAACAACGTGTGATCATTTTCTCTCCTAAACCGTTTCATATTGGGACATCGTGTGATCATTTTCTCCCCTAAACTGTTTCATATAGAACATCGTGTGATCATTTTCTCCCCTAAACTGTTTCATATAGAACATCGTGTGATCATTTTCTCCCCTAAACTGTTTCATATAGAACATCCTGTGATCATTTTCTCTTCTAAACCGTTTCATATAGAACATCGTGTGATCATTTTCTCTCCTAAACCGTTTCATATAGGAACTTCGTCTGAATATTTCCTCTCCTAAACCGTTTCATATAGAACATCGTGTGATCATTTTCTCTCCTAAACCGTTTCATATTGGGACATCGTGTAATCATTTTCTCTCCAAACCCGTTTCATATAGGAACCTCTCCTAAACCGTTTCATATAGAACATCGTGTGATCATTTTCTCTCCTAAACCGTTTCATATTGGGACATCGTGTGATCATTTTCTCTCCTAAACCGTTTGATACAGGAACATCGTGTGATCATTTTTTCTCCTAAACCGTTTGATACAGGAACATCGTGTGATCATTTCCTCTCCTAAACCTTTGATAAGACTTTTAATTTTTATTCACGTTGATCCGGTCTCTAATATGGCCGCCAGTCGCTATTTGTTAATATAGTTTAATATAGGAAATCGTTTTTTCTCCCAAACCGTTGATCACAACTTTAAATGAATTCACGTTGATCCCATCTCTAATACGATCCGAAATAGTTTTATATATGAACCCGTGTGACGTTTTTTTCTATCCTTAAACTTAAATCAGACTTTTATGAAATTTCACAGAACCAATGCATAAGACGTTTATAGTTTGTTCTAAATGGCATTCAGTGTCATGAAAAACGCAAATCGAAACATCCTGTAAGCATATCGTTGCATATGCATGTTATTGTCTGATACTGCTGTGTGCTTCTTCTTGCATACATGCTTTTTTATCTTTATGTATATGCTATGTTTGAGGAGGGCATGGGCGACATTTCAACGGTGGGAACTGTTCTGGCATAGGCGACCCATCGTCGGTGGGAACTGTTCTTGCATGGGCTACACGTCGTCGGTGGGAACTTCTGGCATGGACGACACTTCGCCGTGGGAACTATTCTGGTATATGCGACCCTTCGCCGGTGAGAACTGTTCTGGCATGGGTGACCATTCGTCGGTTTGTTCTCATATCGGCGACACTTTTCCCTGGCGGGAATTGCATGGGAACTTAGCCTTCGCCGATGGAACCTGTTCATTGCCTGGGCACCCCTTACTAGTAGGAACTGTTCTGATATGGTTGACCCTTCGTCGGTGGGAACTGTTCTAGCATGGGCGAACTTCGCCGGTGGGAACTGTTCTAGCATTTGCGACACTTCGCCGGTGGGAACTGTTTTGGCATGGGCGACACTTCGATGGTTGGAACTGTTCTGGCATGTGCGACCCTTCGCCGGTGTGAACTGTTCTTGCAGTGGCGACCCTTCGCCGGTGGGAACTGTTCTGGCATGGGCGACACTTCACCGGTGGGAAATGTTCTATCGCACAAGATAGCCCATGCTTCTCATTGAAATGTGCCTTCGCCGATGGGACCTGTTCATTGCCGGTAGTAACTTCGCCTGGGCACCCCTTACCAGTAGGAACTGTTCTGGTATGGTTGACCCTTCGTCGGTGGGAACTGTTCTAGCATGGGCGAACTTCGCCGGTGGGAACTGTTCTAGCATTTGCGACACTTCTCCGGTGGGAACTGTTTTGGCATGGGCGACACTTCGCTGGTGGGAACTGTTCTGGCATGGGCGACCCTTCGCCGGTGTGAACTGTTCTTGCAGTGGCGACCCTTCGCCGGTGGGAACTGTTCTGGCATGGAAGACACTTCACCGGTGGGAAATGTTCTATCGCACAAGATAGCCCATGCTTCTTATTGGAATGTGCCTTAAAGGGTATGTATCGACACAGCCAAATCATCTTTATTATTGGGAGTTCTGAAATACTTGAATATGGGTGAAAGAATTATCAAAATCGGATGACAAACAAAGAAGATATGATCATTTGAAGTTTCTGTTGAAACGGATATGGAAGCGGCCATTTTGAGAGCTATGACATCACTGTTCTAAATGACCATATGTGGTATATTTATAAACATGAACATTTACTGATTTAAAGGGAAAAAAAGACAGCAACTGTATGAAAAATATGTAATTCTTAATGGCAATAATGCTTTATAAAATCATCTATTTGCAGTGATTTTCTTCGTTTTAAATGATATTTATCAATATTCCATATATGTTAACATGGAACTATGATGTCATAGTTCTAAAAATGGCGGCTCTCATATTCGTTTTAGAACAACCTTTAAATAGTCATATCTTTTTTGTTTATCATCCGATTTTGATAATTCTTTCACTTTTTTCCAAGTTTGTCAGAATTTTCAATAACAGAGCTTGTTTGGCTGTGTCGCTACATTCCCTTTAATCTGATGTGCTTTAACAGTGTTTACTGTATGTACTGTAAACATTTTACTTGAGTTTAACTGCTGAGGTTGTATGTGTTGTGAAAGTCTGTATCTTAGTATGCATAGTGCTTCTTTGACTTAAGACTTAAGCTTATATTTCCTCATATTATGGCTACTTTTATTAGTTACATATATACATGTGTTACGCATGTCGGTTCAAAAGCTAATTCATAGCTATGTTGGTTATTCTTTGTCTTGCCGTCTTTAAATAATTTAGTGACTTAACCATATTTTTCTCAAGAACCATTGACATGTTTCACATATTTTTTTTCCAGAACCAATCATTTGCCCACACAGTCCCGTCCTGCACTATTTAACGTCGCGTCCCGTCCTGCACTATTTAACGTACGTCGCGTCCCGTCCTGCATAGTCTCGGCCAGCCAGACCGTATCATGCATATGTCTTACTTGCAGATATCGGTCTGGGCAGATTAGGCCAATTAAAGCGCCCACTAGCGATTAACACAATTTATTCGCGCGTTTTTTTCACGCTCATAGAGTCGACGTTTGCGTGACGTCATGTTGTAAAAACAAGTACAACGTCAATTGTTGATGCAGCAGTTAAACTGTTTAACGTCACTTGCTGCTTCTCATAAGTTAAAAATAAGAAAATATAATTAAATTAACTTAAAAACATGTTTTTTGAAAGTCTCGTTGAATCTCTAAAAATCTCACCAAAATCGCCCAAAACGAGAGGGCGATTTTAAACGTCCTATTTTCCCCAGGCCCTGGTTCTGGATCCGTGTAGCATAGCGTAACGAAGAAATCAGAAGCGGGCCGGGTGACCTGCACTATTTAACGTCGCGTCCCGCCCTGCACTATTTAACGTCGCGTCCCGTCCTCCACTATTTAACGTCGCGTCCCGTCCAGCACTATTTAACGTCGCGTCCCGTCCTGCACTATTTAACGTCGCGTCCCGTCTAGCACTATTTAAGGCTGCAGAAAACTAAATACTTTCCCATAGACCTCCTGTTGCACCTGTCAGCTAATATCTCAAGAATTATACACCAGATTTTCTTTAAGTTACCTTATTTCATAGATATTTCCATCACAAAGCCTTTGAAAGTGTGAAAAGGACAACTTTTTCAGCTCAACCTCTCTGCACATGTCTGTGTTTACAAACACTATTGAATCCGCACTGAATATTGACATGCAAGTTCAATGGATGTTAAATTTTCAAAAACATTAAAAAATATTTTTTTATTTAATTTAATGATCCTAGCTGATGGGGATTATTTTACCTATAGTTTATCCTTCCTGAAAATGCATATTGAATATTTCAAAGTTATATCTGCTGACCTCTGTGAACTCTGTGAACTTTCACTTCTGTACTGAATCGTACACAACAAAAGGCGGGGCTTCAGCCAGGCTATATTTAGCTGTACGCAACCTTAACGTCGCGTCCCGTCCAGCACTATTTAACGTCGCGTCCCGTCCTGCACTATTTAACAGATAATGGCTGCATGGTTGCATATTTGCTTTTCCTTTTTGGTTTGATGTGAAAATACATTATAAAAACACATACGCTTACATTCCACTAGTTATACAGACTTCATAAGGTTACACTCCACTACTTTTTATGTAATAATCCACATATGTATACCCCTGCCAAACAAGGTTTATTGGGGGATATATAATAATCACTTTCGAGTTATTTAGCAGATAATGGTTGCATGGTTGCATATTTGCTTTTCCTTTTTGGTTTGATGTGAAAATACATTATAAAAAACACATACGCTTACATTCCACTAATTATACAGACTTCATAAGGTTACACTCCACTACTTTTTATGTAAGAATCCACATATGTATACCCCTGCCAAACACGGTGTATTGGGGGATATATAATAATCACTTTCGAGTTATTTAGCAGATAATGGTTGCATGGTTGCATAGTTGCTTTTCCATTTTGGTATGATGTGAACATACTTAATGAAAACCATAGACTCTTACACTCCACTAATTATATAATTATCAAACTTCATAAGGTTACACTCCACTAATTGTTACTTAATACTCCTCATATTTTAATTATTTGTCGCATTATTTAACAGATAATCAGATAATTGTTGCATGTTTTATTTTCCTTTTTCTTATTTAATATGTCAGACTCGACATATTGTTTAATTATTTGTAACTGAGACTCTGCTCAGCTGAAACCTCAGATTATCCCCATGCATCCATATTAAGAAAATGACACCTATTCTGACTGGACACCAATATGGGAGTAATAATCACCTTCACATAATTTGCATTAAAATTGTTTTTTTAGTTAATTTTTACAAAAATACAGAATCAGTACCTTTTTTTGAGGATACACATATATTCAAACAGGTCACCAAGCGGGGGTATTAATCACCTTTAGTGATAGCTCTAGTTTAAAAAAATATGTTTGGATACGAAAACATCTTAAAGGGAATGTAGCGATAGTGTCACTTACACTCGGACTTTTGGTTGCCAGCTGGATCACACAATGTGGACATTCCAGATGGCATTTTAGTGCACGTCTTGGTAATATTGAGAGTTCTGAAAAACTTTGATACGGTTGAAAGAATTATCAAAATCGGATGATAAACAAAGAAGATATGATCGTTTGAAATTTCTTTGAAACGGATATGGAAGCGGCCATTTTGAGAGCTATGACATTAGGGTTCTAAATGACCATATATGGAATATTTATAAATATGAACATTTACTGCTTTATAGGGGGAAAATGACAGCAACTGTATGAACAATATGTAATACTTAATGGCAATAATGCTTTATATGACCTGGGCTGCATGATAATTAATATAAAGCCCTGATATGACCATTAAAAAATGCATTCATTTGCAGAGATTTTCTTCGTTTTAAATGATATTTATCAATATTCCATATATAGAGGATCTTACATGAGTACTCATTCATTATTGAATTTATTAAACGAGTTGTCAAAATGAAGAGCCTCGCATTTTATCATTTTTGCTAACGAGATTAATAAATTCAATAATGAATGAGAACGAATGTCAGATTCTATTTATTACATAACTTATAACGTCACATTACGTCAGAAAACGTACATTAACGTGACGCCCATGACGTCATTAACGTTATGTTATACCACTAATGGAATATCGAAAATATTGAATAATGTTATTACACTCCCACACATGGTACTATTGAACTATGACGTCATAGTTCTAAAATATGGCGACTCCCATATTCGTTTTAGAACAACCTTTAAAAGGTCATATCTTTTTTGTTTATCATCCGATTTTGATAATTCTTTCACCTTTTTTCAAGTTTTTCAATTACTCCCAATAATAGGGCTTGTTTGACTGTGTCGCTACATTCCCTTTAAAACAATCCCTACTGAATTTTATTTTATCTTTAATGTGTTTTATGTTTTATGTTTTACTTTCCCCCTCCTCCTCCCACTCAATAGTATGCTTTACTTACAACCAGTGTCCCTTTAATTATATGTAGATCTGTCTGATAAATATGTCCTGGAGTAAGTTTAGTTAATTATCACTGCCATCCATTTAATCAGAATGGTTGTTTCTTTTAAATGTATTAAATGGATTTTCATCCATTTTGGAAATTTGAATTATTTAAAAAATGAGTTTTACTCTGAACGTGTTCCTTGTCACCCGTTAATTTTGAATCTGATGAGTAAATACTCATTGAGGTTTAAAGTTATCTACAACTCTGCATCTAAAGAAATTCTAAGGGAATGAATTTAGTCATCGAAAGGTCCACTTATGGTATGCAGTGGCGTAGCAGCTTGTAGACACAGCTGGCTCGGGCTTACACACCTTTCCTAGATATGAACATTTTAAAAATGCTAAAAATGCATTAACACATGAAGGGACTGGATGGTGTTATTGTAAAATATCGCGAATGTAGATGTGTTTTTTTATGACGTTCAGATTAATCTTTCACCTATACATTGTACCATCTCTCAATCTGTCCAAAACATTAACATTTTGGAGTTCTGTTTATTCCTAAAACAATTTACCCAAACTCGTTAAAATGCACTATTTTTTTTTTTATTTAATTTTTTTATTTAGGGGACCATGCCCCATTACCCTTAGCAACTTCGCATCTTCGGTGCTCAGTTGATTGTGCCTACAACTTAAAGGGACACACGCAATCTTGATTCTTTTTAAAACTCACGGCGTCCGGCTAGTTTTTCTGTATAACTTACATTTGTTCAATCATTAATATTAATTATAAGAATAGTAATAAGCAAATTGTATTAACATATTATTAAATTTTGATATTATTGCACCAATTATGTATTAAAACTTACAGTAGAATAAGACGAAAAAGTGAATACTTAAAATTTGATTTATTTAAATGTAACCAGGGTAAAAGTAAAAATCACACTGGATATATAAATCGAGACGCCCATTTCAAACATTTCACATTGCCATGTGTCCCTTTAAAATGAGTCCCTGCATGCACCTCCGATGTTAACAGTCCGATGTCAGTTTTTTGCTTGGCCAAACAAGATATCATTTCCTTCTTAGTCAGTTAGTGGTGACAATGGCATTTCTCTCTATTTCAACTAACGTACTGAATTATTCATACGTTCAATTTCCAAAAGCCCCAGAGGCCGCTAAAACAGTGTGAGTGAAGAAATATATTTCAATAAAGAAGCGTTACTATGGAAACGTCCCGTTCAATATTGGCTCATTCAATCATAGTGAACTTAATTCGGATACTAATCGAGAAAATAGCCCGTCAATAGGCCGGCTCTATATTCAATGTTTTTCCTCAAATGAAGTACTTATTGGAGTAAACCGAGGGCGTGCATGGAAATGCAAGGGCATAGCATTGGTGCGGTGGTTGTGGTGGTGGTGGTGGTGGTGGTGGTGGTGTGTGTGTGGGGGGGGGGGGGGGGGGGGGGGGGGGGGAGGGGGCGGACATGATAGTGGTACAGGGGTACAGTGGTAGTGATGCAGAGATGTGCACGAGCATAACATTAGTACAGTGGTACAGTGATAGTGGTGCAGAGGGGGCGGACATGATAGTGGTACAGGGGTACAGTGGTAGTGATGCAGAGATGTGCACGAGCATAACATTAGTACAGTGGTACAGTGATAGTGGTGCAGAGATAGGCAAGGGCAATAGCATTGGTACAGGGGTATATTAGTAGTGGTACAGAGATTTTCACGGACATAGTATTGGTACAGTGGTAGTGGTGCAGGGATGTGCATGATCATAGTATTGGTACAGTGGTAGAGTGATAGTGGTGCAGAGATATGCACGGACATAGTATCGGTACAGTGGTACAGTAGTAGTGGTACAGAGATTTTCACGAACATAGTATTGGTACAGTGGTAGTGGTGCAGGGATGTGCATGATCATAGTATTGGTACAGTGGTATAGTGTAAGTAGTGTAGTGAAATGCACGGGTATAGTATTGGTACAGTGGTAGTGGTGCAGGGATGTGCATGATCATAGTATTGGTACAGTGGTATAGTGGTAGTAGTGTAGTGATATGCACGGGTATAGTATTGGTACAGTGGTAGTGGTGCCGAGGTATGCACGGGCATATCATTGGTACAGTCGTAGAGTGGTAGTGGTGCAGAAATATGCACGGGCATAATATTGGTACAGTGGTACAGTACTAGTGGTACAGGGATATGCACGAACATAGCATTGGTACAGTGGTATATTAGTAGTAGTACAGGGATATGCACTGACATAGTATTGGTACAGTGGTAGTGGTGCAGGGATTTGCACAGGCATAGTAATGGTACATTGGTAGTTGTGCAGGGATATACACGGGCATAGTATTGGTACAGTGGTACAGTGGTAGTGGTGCAGGGATTTGCACAGGCATAGTATTGGTACAGTGGTAGTGGTGCAGGTATATGCACGGGCATAGTATTAGTACAGTGGTAGTGGTACAGGAATATGCACGGATATAGTATAGGTACAGCGGTACAGTGGTAGTGGTGCAGGGATGTACACAGGCATAGCATTGGTACAGCGGTAGAGTGGTAGTGACGCAGAGATAAGCACGGACATAGTGTTGGTACAGTGGTAGTGGTGCCGAGATATGCATGGGCATAGCATTTGTACAGTGGTTGAGTGGTAGTGGTTCAGAGATATGTACAGGCATAGCATTGGTACAGGGGTACATTAGTAGTGGTGCAGAGATATGCACGGGCATAGTATTGGTACAGTGGTAGTGGTGCACAGATATGCCGGGGCATAGCATTGGTACAGTGGTAGTGGTACAGGAATGTGCACGGGCATTATATTGGTACAGTGGTATAGTGGTAGTAGTGTAGTGATATGCACGGGTATAGTATTGGTACAGTGGTACAGTGGTAGGGTGCAGGGATATGCACGGGCATAGTATTTGTACAGTGGTAGTTGTGAACAGATATGCACGGGCATAGTATTGGTACTGGGGTACAGTGGTAGTGATGCAGGGATATGCAGGGGCACATTATTGGTACAATGGTACAGTGGTAATGGTGCTGGGATGTGCACGGGCCTAGTATTGGTACAGTGGTAGTGGTGCAGAGATATGCACGAGCACAGTAGTGGTACAGTGGTAGTGGTGCAGGGATATGCACGGGCATATTATTGTTAAAGTGGTACAGTGGTAGTGGTGAAGAGATATGCACGGGCATAGTATTGGTACAGCGGTACAGTGGTAATGATGCAGGGATATGCACGGGCATGGTATTGGTACAAGGGCACAGTGGTAGTGGTGCAGGGATATGCACGGGCATAGTATTGGTACAGCGGTACAGTGGTAATGGTGCAGGGATATGCACGGGCATGGTATTGGTACAAGGGCACAGTGGTAGTGGTGCAGGGATATGCATGGGCATAGTATTGGTACAGTGGTACTGTGGTAATGATGCAGCGATATGCACGGGCATAGTATTGGTACAAGGGCACAGTTGTAGTGGTGCAGGGATATGCACGGGCATAGTATTTGTACAGTGGTACTGTGGTAATGATGCAGGGATATGCACGGGCATGGTATTGGTACAAGGGCACAGTGGTAGTGGTGCAGGGATATGCACGGGCATAGTATTGGTACAGTAGTAGTGGTGCAGAGATATGCCCGAGCATAGTATTGGTACAAGGGCACAGTGGTAGTGGTGCAGGGATATGCACGGGCATAGTATTGGTACAGTGGTACAGTGTTATACACGGGCATAGTATTGGTACAATGGTACAGTAGTAGTGATGCAGGGATATACACGGGCATAGTATTGGTACAGCGGTACTGTGGTAATGATGTAGCGATATGCACGGGCATGGCATTGGTACAAGGGCACAGTGGTAGTGGTGCAGGGATATGCACGGGCATAGTATTGGTACAGTGGTAGTGGTGCAGGGATATGCCCGAGCATAGTATTGGTACAGCGGTACAGTGTTATACACGGGCATAGTATTGGTACAATGGTACAGTAGTAGTGATGCAGGGATATGCACGGGCATAGTATCGGTACAGTGGTAGTGGTGCAGGAATATGCACGGGCATAGTATTGGTACAGCGGTACATTGTTATACACGGGCATAGTATTGGTACAATGGTACAGAAGTAGTGATGCAGGGATATGCACGGGTATAGTATTGGTACAGAGGTACAGTGGTAGTGGTGCAAGGATATGCACGGGTATAATATTGGTACAGAGGTACAGTGGTAGTGATGCAGGGATATGCTTGGTCATAGTATTGGTACAGTGGTACATTGGTAGTGGTGCAGGGATGTACACGGGCATATTATTGGTACAGTGGTAGTGTTGCAGGGATATGCTCGGTCATAGTATTGGTACATTGGTACATTGGTAGTGGTGCAGTGATGTACACGGGCATATTATTGTTCGGCGCGCCCCTTGAGGGCGCCGGACATACTGTGGTAGTACTTTGACCTTAGGCATGGGGAATCAAAAGGACTGACAGTTGAGTATGTTTGGATTGTAATTAAAAATGTTTAAATGGCATTTAAAGCATGCTATAAAACGCACCAGAATAAGATATAAAACACAAGAGATAAAACTGCTTAGCGATTTCTTGAATTTCTGTAAGAAATGATGCACCAATAATTCAAAAATTATACAAAATCATTTCATTAAAACGATGTCTCCCTGTATTTTGACTGAAAACGAGGCTGATTATAAAATCAAATGGTTAAATGCGTAATACGAATTTTAGAAAAATTTAACGAAATTTATCGATCGTAATATCTGCGTTTCAAATGTTTTCACATTGTTCTCGTTTTTAAATCGTTTTGATTAATTATTATTGGCAAATTACATTAAATGTTGCTAAGAAATGAGAAAATACGATGATATATCGGAAAGTTTTGGCATTTAAATTTCGTTTACGGGAAATCGCTAGTTTTGTAATGCTTCATTTTGACTGTCAAATGCAGACAAATGTATTGAAAACGAAAGTAGATTTATGAGCGCAGACTCTTTGCATCAAGTTTTTCTTGTATTAAAATGTAAACATTTTCTATATAGAGTATCATCCAAATAAAGCCTGGGCTGGTCATAGTGGACAGCCATGATGTCTGGCCGGGCTGCTCTTACACAGCCTGGGCAGGTCATAGTGGACAGCCATGATGTCTGGCCGGACTGCTCTTACACAGCCTGGGCAGGTCATAGTGGACGGCCGTGATGTCTGGCCGGGCTGCTCTTACACAGCCTGGGCAGGTCATAGTGGACAGCCGTGATGTCTGGCCGGGCTGCTCTTACACAGTGATGTCTGGCGGGACTGCTCTTACACAGCCTGGGCTGGTCATAGTGGACAGCCATGATGTCTGGCCGGGCTGCTCTTACACAGTGATGTCTGGCGGGACTGATCTTACACAGCCTGGGCAGGTCATAGTGGACGGCCGTGATGTCTGGCCGAGCTGCTCTTACACAGCCTGGGCAGGTCATAGTGGACAGCCATGATGTCTGGCCGGGCTGCTCTTACACAGTGATGTCTGGCGGGACTGCTCTTACACAGCCTGGGCAGGTCATAGTGGACAGCCATGATGTCTGGCCGGGCTGCTCTTACACAGTGATGTCTGGCGGGACTGCTCTTACACAGCCTGGGCAGGTCATAGTGGACAGCCGTGATGTCTGGCCGGGCTGCTCTTACACAGTGATGTCTGGCGGGACTGCTATTACACAGCCTGGGCTGGTCATAGTGGACAGCCATGATGTCTGGCCGGGCTGCTCTTACACAGTGATGTCTGGCGGGACTGATCTTACACAGCCTGGGCAGGTCATAGTGGACGGCCGTGATGTCTGGCCGAGCTGCTCTTACACAGCCTGGGCAGGTCATAGTGGACAGCCATGATGTCTGGCCGGGCTGCTCTTACACAGTGATGTCTGGCGGGACTGCTCTTACACAGCCTGGGCAGGTCATAGTGGACAGCCATGATGTCTGGCCGGGCTGCTCTTACACAGTGATGTCTGGCGGGACTGCTCTTACACAGCCTGGGCTGGTCATAGTGGACAGCCATGATGTCTGGCCGGACTGCTCTTACACACAGTGATGTCTGGCGGAACTGCTCTTACACAGCCTGGGCAGGTCATAGAGGACGGCCGTGATGTCTGGCCAGACTGCTCTTACACAGCCTGGGCAGGTCATAGTGGACAGCCATGATGTCTGGCCGGGCTGCTCTTACACAGCCTGGGCAGGTCATAGTGGACAGCCGTGATGTCTGGCCGGACTGCTCTTACACAGCCTGGGCAGGTCATAGTGGACGGCCGTGATGTCTGGCCGGGCTGCTCTTACACAGCCTGGGCAGGTCAAAGTGGACGGCCGTGATGTCTGGCCGGACTGCTCTTACACAGCCTGGGCAGGTCATAGTGGACGGCCGTGATGTCTGGCCGGGCTGCTCTTACACAGCCTGGGCAGGTCATAGTGGACGGCCGTGATGTCTGGCCGGGCTGCTCTTACACAGCCTGGGCAGGTCATAGTGATGTCTGGCCGGGCCGTTTGGAAAATTGTCTGAATGACCTAGTTAATTCAAAATACATTTAACCAAGTCAACATAGCAACGTTTGTTAATATTATGTCCATGACCACTAAATATACCAAGGTTTAGTACTGATGATAAGATAGTTAAAATAACTGATAAACACGTGTACTGTTATTTAATAACGTATGTTTTAATTCTTCAAAATTTTGGCGCCGAATTGATGCTTTGCATCAAGTTTTTCTTGTTGGTACAGTGGTAGTGTTGCAGGGATATACACGACGGGCATAATATTGATACAGCGGTACAGTTGTAGTGCTGCAGGGATATACACGGACATAGTAATGGTACAGGGTTAAAGATCGTAGTGGTAGTGGTGCAGAAATATGAAGAATGTAGTACATTGGTACAGGGGACTGGGGTAGTGCTATAGGGACAGTGGCACAGCGCATGTGGAGTGGTGATCTTGACGAGTATGATATAGTCAACAACGCTCCTGCATGTGTTTTAATGTAATATACATTTAATTTTGTCTGGGAAATTTCATAGACCTGAATGTTGCAAGGGAAATAAATATCGAATGTGTAAGTAAGTGTACTCAGCTAGGTTGTCTTTCCTTAGAAAGAAATAACAATACGTCTCGGTGTTTACATAATTTTCACCTCATTAAAAATAACCGGCTCATGGTCAGAGCTTTTACATTTCTACCCTGGTCACTCCATTTGGTGATACAGAAAAGCAATCACACTACAAGACAATAATTTGAATCTGAGCGTATGAGTAACTGCCTAGCGGCAGAGTAGTAGAGTAGCAGAGTAACAGACCCGTGTGGATAAAACTGGGCTTTTAGGAAACTTATATGGTTAACAATTTTACATGCAACATGTACACACAAGTTAGTGTACATGTATGTTTATTGTATATGCGTACCATGACCGAAATTATAAACATGTGAACATATAATAGATGAACAGCACATTTATAAGATGAGGTTATAATAGTTATGTTTATTTGCCCGAACGCGACCGATCCAAAAAATTCGTCCCGACTCCATTTTTTTTTCAAATTTGATTATTTATTTTTTCGTCCTAGTATCCAATCGAATTGATGCACATATTTAAGATTTTCAGCTTTGCATTACACACCCAGTATACTAAAATTATTTTTAATAAGTACACAAGTAGTGTTCAAAGTCCAAACAAACAGTTAAACTTTAAACGACATTCACAAAATAATCTGATATAGCCTACATATCTAAGGTCGGGTTTGGGAAAACTAAGATATTTTAAGTGTGACCTTACCAATATTTTTTCCAGATGCAGATCCAGATCTGGAATTGCTTAATAAGTGTGCCGCCTGCTGAGCAGAAATGACAACGCGTAGTTTAACGTCATACATAAATTGAGACGCTAATTTCAGTGCTTGATAACCACTTCAAGATTGCTGTGTGTCCCTTTAAATCTAGAAACACAATCATTATGTTGAAATCTGAATTGCAAAAAGGTCGCACGCCTATGTGTGCAGACAAGAACTCATCGTAGGCATAACAGTGTACGCATATAATGTGTGCAGACAAGAACTCATCGTAGGCATAACAGTGTACGCATATAAACTTTATCCTACACAATAAAAAACTCATTGCTATATAACACCCTGTCCATGCGTTACTCGTTGATGTGGTGGAAGTGAAACCATTTTGTAAAATAACGCCTCAGTGGGGTGTAAATTTACACCGAAGGTAAGAAAACGATTATTTGCTAGTTCTTGTTTATATATTCCAGAAGTGTGACATACCGCAAGATGCGGTCCATACATGTTCGAACACTCGCCTGTACGTTGTTTTGTCTAAACGGTTGTCATTTTTTCAAACATTCGATGACTAAAGACTTTTTCTACCGAGACACAATAAAGTGCACAGAAAAATCCAAACGTTAACCGTTCAAATACATTCAATCGCACTGTACATTATTTTGTGAAGTAAATGACCCTCTCCTACGCAATGTTTTCATCTTTCAATCCAGAATGACTTTGTAGACGCATTTGTGTTATCTTTTTTCTGTAACGTCACTGATGTGGTGGAAGAACTCTTAACGAAGTAACGCATCAGGTCAGGTAATCCGAGCCTTCTCTGACCTTACCAGCCCTTTTCACGATTTTGATATTTCATAAAGAAGTAGCTACCCTCCTGGTTTTAAGTCAATATATAAGGAAGTATACACTGAATAAACAGTTCAAGCATCTAAAGTGATTATCAATATATTTATTTACCTATCTGAACAGAAAAATGTGTTATATTAATATTTCTAAATTTGTAAAGGTCATCCCTTTTCAGACGAAGTTTTTCCTACATTCGTCATTATTCAGGTCAAGAGTCACGTGATCGTGACCGGTGCGGTTATAAATATTTCCCGCAAAATTAAGACAATTTCAAAATTGCGACCAACTTTTCCTTTTGACACTCGCAATTCTCTGAACAACATCCAATTGTTTATCTTTACATTTTAAATCCTAATTATGCTCCGATATGAGTTTGTTCCACTCCTAAAATCCCTCCATGTTGTCAGCTGATAGCGGAGTTATTTGATGAGTACTATGAATGCCTTCACCGCGCGCGATAATATCACGGGAATTTAATTAATATGCAAAACGACAATATGGCGGCTGTAATAAATAAAAGTGTACTTAAAAACATAAATGTTTTATTGTGTCTCTACAATCGATAAAGATGCAGTTTTATCATTGCAGCTTGGCATAATAAACATTAACTGATCGATTTGTTAGACCAAATTATCGTAAAAAATCGACCAGACGCCGCAAATAAAAGTTGAAAGTGTATGACTACGTGTTTTCAGTAATCCCTCCGTTTTCACTATACGAGTTCCTCTGACCCTAATAAGCCACACAAACACACAGACACAGACACACACACACACACACACACAAAACGAGGCTTTTAGGGTCAGAGAAGGCTCGGATTACAGGTCGGGTAGCATTTTAAAGAAACGTTTTTTCCCCTTCATTTTCAAGCAAACAAACACGTTTTTATATTCCGCATGTTTCGGTATGTGTTGGTTATATTTGGAAATTCTCTCTCTCTTGTTTACGTTCTTACACATGTAGATTAAGCTGGCATAGACATAAACATGCCTACTGCTTGTTAGTGAAAATGTATAAGGACATGGCAGATATAACATATTTCCTCAATTTTACAGGGTACGAAAATGACCCCACCCCGGGGTCCCATGTTTGTATATAGAACTACATATATAGAACTACAAGTATAGGGAAAACTGTTGTCAGTTCAGTAGTAGTGGTGCAGGGATGTGCACGGGCATGGTAGTGGTACAGGGGTACAGTGGTAGTGGTGCAGAGATGTGCACGGGCATGGTATTAGTACAGGGGTACAATGGTAGTGGTGTAGGAATATACACGGGCATAGTATTGGTACATTGGTACAGTAGTAGTGGTGCAGGGATGTGCACGGAATAGTAATGGTACAGAGGTACAGTGGTACTGGTGCAGGGATGTGCAAGGTATAGTAATGGTACAGAGGTACAGTGGTAGTGGTGCAGGGATGTGCATGGGCATAGTATTGGTACAGTGGTACAGTGGTGCAGGGATATGCACGGGCATAGTAATGGTACAGGGGTACAATGGTAGTGGTGTAGTAATATGTACGGGCATAGTATTGGTACAGTGGTACAGTAGCAGTGGTGCAGGGATGTGCAAGGTATAGTAATGGTACAGAGGTACAGTGGTAGTGGTGCAGGGATGTGCATGGGCATAGTATTGGTACAGTGGTACAGTGGTGCAGGGATATGCACGGGCATAGTAATGGTACAGAGGTACAGTGGTAGTGGTGCAGGGATGTGCACGGGCATAGTATTGGTACAGTAGTAGTGGTGCAGGGATGTGCACGGGCATAGTATTGGTACTGAAGTACAGTGGTAGTGGTGCAGGGATGTGCACGAGCATATTATTGGTACAGTAGTAGTGGTGCACAGATATGCACGGGCATAACATTGGTACAGTGGTAATAGTGCTGGGATTTACACGGTATAGTATTGGTACATGGGTACAGTGGTAGTGGTGCAGGTATATGCACGGGCATAGTATTGGTACAGTGTTAGTGGTGCAGGGATATACGCGGGCATAGTAGTGGTACAGGAGTACAGTGGTAGTGGTGCAGGGATATGCACGGGCATAGTATTGGTACAGTGGTAGTGGTGCAGGGATGTGCACGGGCATGGCATTGGTACAGCGGTAGTGGTGCAGGGATATGCACGGGCATAGTATTGGTACTAAAGTACAATGGTAGTGGTGCAGGTATATGCACGGGCATAGTATTGGTACAGTGTTAGTGGTGCAGGGATATACGCGGGCATAGTAGTGGTACAGGAGTACAGTGGTAGTGGTGCAGGGATATGAACGGGCATAGTATTGGTACAGTGGTAGTGGTGCAGGGATGTGCACGGACATGGCATTGGTACAGCGGTAGTGGTGCAGGGATATGCACGGGTATAGTAGTGGTACAGGAGTACAGTGTTAGTGGTGCAGGGATATGCACGGGTATAGTAGTGGTACAGGAGTACAGTGTTAGTGGTGCAGGGATATGCACGGGTATAGTAGTGGTACAGGAGTACAGTGGTAGTGGTGCAGGGATATGCACGGGCATATTATTGGTACAGCGGTACAGTCGTAGTGGTGAAGGGATGTGCACGGGCATGGCATTGGTACAGCGGTAGTGGTGCAGGGATATGCACGGGTATAGTATTGGTACAGTGTTAGTGGTGCAGAGATATACGCGGGCATAGTAGTGGTACAGGAGTACAGCGATAGTGGTGCAGGGATATGCACGGGTATGGTATTGGTACAGGGGTACAGTGGTAGTGGTGCAGGGATATGCACGGGTATAGTTTTGGTACAGCGGTACAGTGGTAGTGGTGCAGGGATGTGCACGGGCATAGTATTGGTACAGCGGTACAGTGGTAGTGGTGCAGAGATATACACGGGTATAATATTGGTACAATGGTAGTGGTGCAGGAATGTACACGGGCATATTATTGGTACAGTGGTAGAGGTGCAGGGATGTGCACGGGCATAGCATTGATACAGTGGTAGTGGTGCAAGGATGTACACGGGCACATTATTGGTACAGTGGTAGTGGTGCAGGGATATGCACGGGCATAGCATTGGTACAGTGGTAGAGTGGTTCTGGTGCAGAGATATGCACGGGCATAGTATTGGTACAGTGGTACAGTGGTACAGTGGTACAGTGGTATAGATGCAGGGATATGCACGGGTATAGTATTGGTACAGCGGTAAAGTGGTAGTGGTGCAGGGATGTGCACGGGCATAGTATTGGTACAGTGGTACATTAGTAGTGGTACAGAGATATGCATGGGTATAGCATTGATACAGTGGTAGATTAGTAGTGGTGCTGGGATATGCACGGGCATATTATTGGTACAGTGGTAGTGGTACACGGATATGCACTGGCATGGCATTGGTACAGTGGTAGTAGTACATGGATGTGCAAGGGCATTATATTGGTACAGTGGTATAGTGGTAGTTTGTAGTGGTATGAACGGGTATAGTATTGGTACAGTGGTACAGTGGTACAGTGGTATTTGTGCAGGGATGTGCACGGGCAAAGTATTGATACCGTGGTAGTGGTGCAGATATATGCACGGGCAGAGCATTGGTACAGTGGTAGTGGTGCAGAGATATGCACGGGCATATCATTGGTATAGTGGTACAGTAGTAGTGATGCAGAGATATGCACGATCATAGCATTGGTACAGTGGTACATTAGTAGTGATACAGGATATGCACGGGCATAGTACTGGTACTGGGGAACAGTGGTAGTGGTGCTGCGATATGCACGGGCATATTATTGGTACAATAGTACAGTGGTAGTGATGCAGGGATATACACGGGCATATTATTGGTACAATAGTACAGTGGTAGTGGTGCAGGGATATGCACGGGCATATTATTGGTACAATAGTACAGTGATAGTGGTTCTGGAATATGCACGGGCATATTATTGGTACAATAGTACAGTGGTAGTGGTGCTGGGATATGCACGGGCATATTATTGGTACAATAGTAGAGTGGTAGTGGTGCTGAGATATGCACGGGCATATTATTGGTACAATAGTACAGTGGTAGTGATGCTGGGATATGCACGGGCATATTATTGGTACAATAGTACAGTGGTAGTGGTGCTGGGATGTGCACGGGCCTAGTACTGGCACAGTGGTAGTGGTGCTGGGATGTGCACGGGCATAATAATGGTACAGTACTAGTGGTTCATGGATATACACGGGCATAGTATTGGTACAGTGGTAGTGGTGCAGGGATATACACGGGCATATTATTGGTACAAGGGCACAGTGGTAGTGGTGCAGGGATATGCACGGGCATAGTATTGGTACAGTTGTAATGGTGCAGGGATATGCCCGGGTATAGTATTGGTACAGCGGTACAGTGGTAATGGTGCAGGGATATGCCCGGGTATAGTATTGGTACAGCGGTACAGTGGTAATGGTGCAGGGATATAGCCGGGTATAGTATTGGTACAGCGGTACAGTGGTAATGGTGCAGGGATATGCACGGGTATAGTATTGGTACAGCGGTACAGTGGTAGTGCTGCAGGGATATGCCCGGGTATAGTATTGGTACAGCGGTACAGTGGTAGTGGTGCAGTGATACGCACGGGCAAAGTAGTGGAAGAGTGTTACAGTGGTAATGGTGCAGGGATATGCACGGGCATATTATTGGTACAGGGGTAGTGGTGCAGGGATATGCACAGGCATAGTATTGGTACGGTGGTACAGTGGTATTGGTGCAGGGATATGCACGGGCATAGTATTGGTACAGTGGTAGTGGTGCAGGGATATGCACGGGTATAGTAGTTGTACGGGGATACAGTGGTAGTGGTGCAGGGATATACACGGGCATAGTATTGGTACAGTGGTACATTAGTAGTGGTGCAGAGATATGCACGGGCATAGTAATGGTACAGTGGTATTAGTGCAGGGATATGCACGGGCATAGTATTGGTACAGTGGTAGTGGTGCAGGGATATGCACGGTTATAGCAGTGCTACGGGGGTACAGTGGTAATGGTGCAGGGATATGCACGGGCATAGTATTGGTACAGTGGTACATTAGTAGTGGTGCAGGAATCGGCAGGGGTATAGTATTGATACAGGGGGTACAGTGGTAGTGGTGCAGGGAGGTACACGGGCATAGAATTGGTACAGTGGTAGTGGTGCAGGGATAAACACTGGCATAGTGTTGGTACAGTGGTAGTGGTGCAGGGATATACACGGGCATAATATTGGTAAAGTGGTACAGTGGTAATGGTGCAGGGATATACACGGACATAGTATTGGTACAGGGTACAGCGGTAATGGTGCAGGGATATACACGGGCAGAGTACTGGTACAGTGGTAGTGATGCAGGGATATACACGGGTATAGTATTGGTACAGGGGTACAGTGGTAGTGGTGCAGGGATATGCACGGGTATAGTATTGGTACAGAGGTACAGTGGTAGTGATGTAGGGATATGCACGGGTATAGTATTGTTACAGAGGTACAGTGGTAGTGGTGCAGGGATATGCACGGGTATAGTATTGGTACAGAGGTACAGTGGTAGTGGTGCCGGGATATGCACGGGTATAGTATTGGTACAGAGGTACAGTTGTAGTGATGCAGGGATATGCACGGTTATAGTATTGGTACATAGATACAGTGGTAGTGATGCAGGGATGTGGACGGGTATAGTATTGGTACAGAGGTACAGTTGTAGTGATGCAGAGATATGCACGGGTATAGTATTGGTACAGAGGTACAGTGGTAGTGGTGCAGGGATATGCATGGGTATAGTATTGGTACAGAGGTAGTGGTGCAAGGATAAACGGGCCTAGTATGTGTACAGTGGTAGTGATGCAGGGATATACACGGGTATAGTATTGGTACAGAGGTACAGTGGTAGTGGTGCAGGGATATGCATGGGTATAGTATTGGTACAGAGGTAGTGGTGCAAGGATAAACGGGCCTAGTATGTGTACAGTGGTAGTGATGCAGGGATATGCACGGGTATAGTTTTGGTACAGAGATACAGTGGTAGTGGTGCAAGGATATGCACGGGTATAGTATTGGTACAGAGGTACAGTGGTAGGGGTGCAGGGATATGCACGGGTATAGTATTGGTACAGAGGTACAGTGGTAGTGGTGCAGGGATATGCACGGGCATAGTATTGGTACAGTGGTACATTAGTAGTGGTGCAGGGATCGACACGGGTATAGTATTGGTACAGGGGTACAGTGGTAGTGGTGCAGGGATATGCACGGGTATAGTATTGGTACAGTGGTAGTGATGCATGGATGTGCACGGGTATATTATTGGTACAGAGGTACAGTGGTAGTGGTGCAGGGATATGGACGGGTATAGTATTGGTACAGAGGTACAGTTGTAGTGATGCAGGGATATGCACGGGTATAGTATTGGTACAGAGGTACAGTGGTAGTGATGCAGGGATATGCACGGGTATAGTATTAGTACAGAGGTACAGTGGTAGTGGTGCAGGGATATGCACGGGTATAGTATTGGTACATAGGTACAGTTGTAGTGATGCAGGGATATACACGGGTATAGTATTGGTACAGAGGTACAGTGGTAGTGGTGCAGGGATATGGACGGGTATAGTATTGGTACAGAGGTACAGTTGTAGTGATGCAGGGATATGCACGGGTATAGATAGTATTGGTACAGAGGTGCAGTGGTAGTGGCGCAGGGATATGCAAGGGTATAGTATTGGTACAGAGGTACAGTGGTAGTGGTGCAGGGATATGCACGGGTATAGTATTGGTACAGAGGTAGTGGTGCAAGGATATAGACGGGCATAGTATGTGTACAGTGGTAGTGATGCAGGGATATGCACGGGTATAGTATTGGTACAGAGGTACAGTGGTAGTGGTGCAAGGATATGCACGGGTATAGTATTGGTACAGAGGTACAGTGGTAGGGGTGCAGGGATATGCACGGGTATAGTATTGGTATAGAGGTACAGTGGTAGTGGTGCTGGGATATGCACGGGTATAGTATTGGTACAGAGGTACAGTTGTAGTGATACAGGGATATGCACGGGTATAGTATTGGTACAGAGGTAGGGTGCAGAGATATGCACGGGCATAGTATTGGTACAGAGGTACAGTGGTAGTGGTGCAAGGATATGCACGGGTATAGTATTGGTACAGAGGTACAGTGGTAATGGTTCAGGGATATACACGGTTTAATAGTAATGGTACAGAGGTACAGTGGTAGGGTATAGGGATATGCACGGGTATAGTATTGGTACAGAGGTACAGTGGTAGTGATGCAGGGATATGCACGGGTATAGTATTGGTACAGAGGTACAGTGGTAGGGTGTAGGGATATGCACGGGTATAGTATTGGTACAGAGGTACAGTGGTAGGGTGTAGGGATATGCACGGGTATAGTATTGGTACAGAGGTACAGTGGTAGTGGTGCAAGGATGTGCACGGGTATAGTATTGGTACAGAGGTACAGTGGTAGTGGTGCAGAGATATACACGGTTTAATAGTATTGGTACAGAGGTACATTGGTAGTGGTACAGGGATATACACGGTTTAATAGTAATGGTACAGAGGTACAGTGGTAGTGGTGCAGGGATATACACGGTTTAATAGTAATGGTAAAGAGGTACAGTGGTAATGGTGCAGGGATATACACGGTTTAATAGTAATGGTACAGTGGTAATGGTGCAGGGATATACACGGTTTAATAGTAATGGTGCAGGGATAAAGTCGTAGTGGTAGTGGTGCAGAAATATGCAGAATGTAGTACATTGGTACAGGGGACTGGGGTAGTGCTATAGGGACAGTGGCACAGCGCATGTGGAGTGGTGATCTTCACGAGTATGATATAGTCAACAACGCTCCTGCATGAGTTTTAATGTAATATACAGGAAGAGGCATAGACCCGATAGTAGTACCAACACGTTTGCAAGGGAAAACAATATCGAATGTGTAAGTAAGTCTACTCGGCTAGGTTGTCTTTCCTTACAAAGAAAATAACAATACGTGTCGGTGTTTCCATAATTTTCACCTCGTTAAAAATAACCGGCTCATGATCAGAGCTCGAAGAAACTCTTTTACATTTCATTATTTATTTTTTCGTCCTAGTATCCCGTCGAATTGATGCATATATTTAAGATTTTCTGCTTTGCATTACACACCCAGTATACTAAAATTATCTTTAATAAGTACACAAGTAGTGTTCAAAGTCCAAACAAACAGTTAAACGACATTCACAAAATAATCTGATATAGCCTACATATCTAAGGTCGGGTTTGGGAAAACTAAGATATTTTAAGTGTGACCTTACTAATATTTTTTTCCAGATGCAGATCCAGATGTGGAATTGCTTAATAAGTGTGCCGCCTGCTGAGCAGAAATGACAACGCGTAGTTTAACGTCAAAATGATACTGGATAAATAAATTGAGACGCTAATTTCAGTGCTTGATAACCACTTTAAGATTGCCGTGTGTCCCTTTAAATCTAGAAACACAATCATTATGTTGAAATCTGAATTGCAAAAAGGTCGAACGCCTATGTGTGCTGACAAGAACTTACCGTAGGCATAACAGTGTACGCATATAAACTTTATCCTACACAATAAATAACACATTGCTACATAACACCCTGTCCGTGCGTTACTCGTTGATGTGGTGGAAGTGACACCATTTTGTAAAATAACGCCTCAGTGGGGTGTAAATTAACACCGAAGGTAAGAAAACGATTATTTGCTAGTTCTTGTTTATATATTCCAGAAGTGTGACATACCGCAAGATGCGGTCCATACATGTTCGAACACTCGCTTGAACGTTGTTTTGTCTAAACGGTTGTCATTTTTTCAAACATTCGATGAATTATAACTTTTTCTACCCAGACACAATGAAGTGCACAGAAAAATGCAAAAGTTAACCGTTCAAATGCATTCAATCGCACTGTACATTATTTTGTGAAGTAAATGACCCTCTCCTACGCAATGTTTTCATCTTTCAATCCAGAATGACTTTGTAGACGCATTTGTGTTATCTTTTTTCTGTAACGTCACTGATGTGGTGGAAGAACTCTTAACGAAGTAACGCATCAGGTCAGGTAATTCGAGCCTCCTCTGACCTTACCAGCCCTTTTTACGATTTTGATATTTCATAAAGAAGTAGCTACCCTCCTGGTTTTAAGTCAATATATCTAAGGAAGTATTCACTGAATAAACAGTTCAAGCATCTAAAGTGATTATCAATATATTTATTTATCTATCTGAACAGAAAAATGTGTATATTAATATTTTTAAATTTGTAAAGGTCAACCCTTTTCAGACGAAGTTAAACAATACTACATTTCCTATATTCGTTATTATTTAGCAATCTCTACCCAGAGTACACTTGTTCCTCATTTATGTGTGTGCAAGGAACGATAACTCTGCGTGGAGATTGATTATTCAGGTCAAGAGTCACGGGATCGCGACCGGTGCGGTTATAAATATTTTCCGCAAAATTAAGACAATTTCAAAATTGCGACCAACTTTTCCTTTTGATACTCGCAATTCTCTGAACAACATCCAATTGTTTATCTTTAAATTTTAAATCCTAATTATGCTCCGAGAAGAGTTTGTTCCACTCCTAAAATCCCTCCATGTTGTCAGCTGATAGTGGAGTTATTTGATGAGTACTATAAATGCCTTCACCGCGCGCGAGAATATCACGGGAATTTAATTAATATGCAAAACGACAATATGGCGGCTATAATAAATAAAAGTGTACTTCAAAACATAAATGTTTTATTGTGTCTCTACAATCGATAAAGATGCAGTTTTATCATTGCAACTTGGCATAATAAACATATTAACTGATCGATATGTTAGACCAAAGTATCGTAAAAAATCGACCAGACGACGCAAATAAAAGTTGAAAGTGCATGACTGCATGCGTGTTTTTAGTAATCCCCCCGTTTTCACTATACGAGTTCCTCTTACCCTGAAAAGCCACACACACACACACACACACACACACACACACACAGAGGAGGCTTTTAGGGTCAGAGAAGGCTCGGATTACAGGCCGGGTAGCATTTTAAAGAAACGTTTCCCCCCCTTCTTTTTCAAGCACACAAACACGTTTTTATATTCCGCATGTTTCGGTATTTGTTGGTTATATTTGGAAATTCTCTCTCTCTTGTTTACGTTCTTACAAATGTAGAGTAGATTAAGCTGGCATGGACATGAGCATGCCCACTGCTTGTTAGTAAAACTGTATAAGGTCATCGCAGATAATGACATATTTCCTCAATTTTACAGTTGATATTGGTAAATTAGACAACAGGGATAATGCAATACAAAATGTGAGTACTCAGATCAGCGTTTATATATTTTAGAGTCCGTTTTCCACTACACCGCACTAGGCTTGGACACCAGGGTACGAAACTGATCCCGCCCCGTGGGTCCCATGTTTGTATATATAACTACATATATAGAATTACATGTATAGGGAAAACTGGTGTCAATATATTCCACAAGAACCATAAATATATGTTGAAAGGTTGTTTCCCGAAAAGATCGCCATACATCGCTAATGTGAACAATGACATAGCCCCGACGAACCCATGGGTGTATATAGAGACCATAGGAAAATAAATGTATAACTCCTTTGCTCAATTGCAATAACCTGTGTACTTTAACCCCCCCCCCCCCCCCCCCCCCCCCACCCCGATGTATTTAGTGATGTCATGTGCTCCCACATTTATTTGGAGCTTCTTGCCCCCTATGCATTTAGGGAACCCGACCCTATTTATCATTTAATATGTATGTATAAAAACATATTTTACTAAGAAATAAATATGTGTTGTTATATTTTTAGCCTTTAAAAGGTGTGTGTTTGTTTTGCGGATTTCCAACCTTTTATCACCCCTATGTATATGTGGGGCTCCGCCATTTAATTGAAACAGTTGACCTTAATTATGTATTAAGGGGTGGACTGTTCGTACATATTTAGAGCATCTCCCACCAAACAGTTCAATGGGGTGAACATTTGATCCTTCCACGGTGTTCCATGTTTATACATGTATTTGAAAACCACAGACCTAATGACATTCATTAGGCCTAGGCCTGCGAAGAAAACTAAACAAATCTTTTCTCATGAACATACAGACCTAATTCATAATTTTCCATTGCAGAGATGCCGAGATTTTATCTTATTTTCAGTAGATGATAATATTTGTGTTACTCGGTTTTTATCCTTAGGTTCAACAGTAAGATTAAAATCTTTGGCAGAGTAAAAAGAAGATAATTTTCAAGATTTTGATTTTGAAAGTTTCATAATTTATATCGAATCAATTTGCACGAATGTGCATGAACTATGCAGGGTTTTAAAATAATCACACTGTCTGTTTAACAGTACACTTCGAACCACAAGGATAAAGACAGAGTTTATCGCGCGGTTTATTGTATTGGTATGTCTTATTTCTAGTCACTGATTGATCTTTTTTTATTCCGGAGGATTTCTGACGATTGTGATACAACGTAATTAACGTTATTTCTAGAAAATCTCGATCAATCAATGGGGCGGAAAGGCCCACATTGACCGAGATAGAGCAAATGTAATATAAAAAAAGGACACGATCAAAACATGGCGAGATTTCCGGGTTCTCTGGCGAATTTTGAATGGGTTCCGAGTGGGCGAGTTTTATAGCAAAAAAAATGGGGAAAACATACTTTTTGAAACGGAATAGGCCATATTTATGACAAAAAATGATAACAGCAACGCTGATTAAGAACAGTTTGTTTTAGTATATGATTTTAGTATACGGTAGAACACAATATATGTTTCCAGTAAAGAGATCATACATAAAATACGGAAAAGTCTAGACAAGTACACATATGTTTACATTAAAAGCAAGTTAAAATGTAAGTACTTCGATACAATTAATAATTAATTGTGTGTGGGAGGGAGGGAGGGGGAGTGGTGTATGTGTGGTGGTGGTGGTGGTGTGTGATGTGGGTGCGTGGGTGGGGGTAGAATTTGATGATAACAGGTATATTCTCAATAACAGATAGCAAAAACGAAATTTCGCCAATAACAGCTTAAAACAACAGCTTAACAGAAAAAAACGTGCCCTCTCCCTCCCCGCCTCACTACCTACCTACCTACTACCTATGAGTATCATTCATTAAACATAGTAAAAACATCCTATGTATTTTGATGCCAAACAAATATAATCTTGATATTCCAATTTTATGTATACGCTTACATATGCATGGACTTCATGGTGCATTCAAGTTAAGCAGACCCACGTCTCCCCAACACTCCCCAACACTCCCTCCACCCACCTCTCCCCACAACAAGAATAAATAATAAATAAATTTGGTATTAGAATCAATAAAATGGCATATACATGTAAGTAAACAAACATGTTGCTGCGTGATTTAGCTCACTCTCTGAAATTAAAACATGAATCTGCACACGTTTCTAGATTCATTGAGATTATTTACAGTACTGAAACATTTCTAACACGAGATTGACATTTAATAAAATACTTAGGCCAAATAAAATAATACCTGTCTTTACTGTGACCCGACCGACACCTTTAAAACGCCGCCGACACCTCTTTTGTATTGAATATAAAACACATATTCTTCTTATATTGTGCCGGAACATGTACATGTGGTGAAAGGTCCAAGTGAAGTTAAAAACAGGTTAAAAACATCTCTGACTGGGAGCTACGCATTCCTCGCACCAATCCCTGCACGGAAGACATCGATGGATTGGGCGTTAACTAGGCTGGATGGTAGGGAGTTCCAAAGCCGGATTACTGATGGGAAGATGGAGTCCTTGTATGCATTGACTCGGGTGAAGGGATGAGGAATCTGCTTGTGTGTCCTCTAGTGTAAGCACCTGTCGGATGGAGGTATGGTGATGCTGGTATTTCAAGCTGGTGTACAATCCGGAACACCATAGTGATTGATTGATTGATTTGATTGATTGATTGTTGATTTTGTTTGTTGTCGTCGGACTTGAAGCTCTTCCCATCCCAAATGTTGAAGCATGATGGTGACACTGCTGGTTCGCCGATAATCGCCAGTGTGTAATTAATTAATTATTAAACTTATTATTCCGACAATTGTTCAGTTTGTCAGCGCCCGAAAATTCAAGTAGACTCACAAAAAACTGCGCCAAAAATACTCGTGCATCTTTTCTGTACAAAGAAAAATACCAACTAAAGTCCGCCACACAAATCTATCTGTATCTTATTGTTCCCGAGATTAACGTTCAGATATTCTATTCGCTCCATTTTTTTTTTACATTTTCACGAAACAAATGGTGATGAAACAAGAGGTCCATGACCCTTCTGAAGATCTGAACAGCCAGGCGCTGGGAAGGTATCATAACCTTTTATATGCTTGTCATTATTTGAAAGGGTAGTTTTTCAAATGAAAATCATTTTTATAACAGGAGTAGCATTCCTGTAAAGTTTCATGAAAATCATTTAAGAAGTATCAGAGGAAGGAGTAGTTGCCACATGTTTTCCCTATGTTACTCTGTGTAAACAAAGATGGCTGGTGGTGGCCATGTTTGACGACAAATCAAAACAAAAAATGCAGTAGTCGCCACAAAATTGTATTTTTAGAATCTTTTTTTTTAGCTTTAATCTTAAAGGTTTCGGCCAATTTGATATTTACTTAGGACCTATTATACATCAAGATCGACATTCCTATACAGTTTCATGAACATCTATAGAGTAGTTTCGGAGGAGTAGTCTCCACAAGTTGTTCCTATATATAACTCTATGTAAACAAAGATGTCCGCCCAGCAGCCATATTTGATATTAAATCAAAATGAGTTTTGTTTAGGACCAACTACATGTCATGCCAATCAATTTGGTAAAGGTTTCAAATAAATAACCCTTATGTTTTTTGAGAAGTAGTCACCACACAACTGTATTTTAAAATATATGTTTAGCTATGGCGGCCAAGCTGAAATTTAGCCTTACCTGATTTTTATTTAGAACCAACTGGACATCATACAAGAGCAACATTACTGCAAAGTTTTATGACAATCCATCAAGTAGTTTCAGAACAGCAGCTGTCACAGATTGTTCTTATACAACTATAATCAAAGATGGCCATTGGCGGCCATGTTTGACATCGAATCAAAATGAATTTTGTTTAGATCCAACTACATGTTACGCCAGTCTTTTTGGTATAGGTTCAAAATCAATACCTCTTGTGCTATTTGAGAAGTAGTCGCCACAAACTTCTATTTTTAAAATATACTTTTAGCTTGAATTTCCGACAGACCTGAATTTTTTTACTTAGGATCAACTTGACATAAACACTGTAGGTAAAGTGCGAATCGAGATATCAACACGCTAGTTTGTAGACGGGTTCCATTACATCATGGGATTGAATTGACATTGAAAATGTAAACAAACGCAGTATATTTACGATGTTTCGTAAGTTAAGTTGCATTTTCTTCCCTGCTTTAAACTCTGATAACTTTGAGGACAGGTTGCTATATGTTTTGTATGTTTAATTAGTCAATGCGAAAAATGTACGGTATATGACATTTCTTCTAAATATCTTTGTCTAAATTCTGTATCCTTTACTTTGGTTTTGTGCAATGATATACTGTAGGAGTATGTCCCGAAATATGTATTTATTGTCTCAAATGCTCATTTCATTGAAATCTAGACAAGTCTGTAGATGTATATACGCTGGTTTGTTGAAGATAAGCACTAGTTTATCGATGGTATGTTTTCTATAAGCGCTAGTTTTTCGATGATTTTGGGGATTTTTTAACAACTGTAACTTTTCTTATTTTCTCGTAGTATATGCATTGTAACCATTTTGTATGATAGTTCGAGTGTGTGAATCTTTACACTTCATTTGTTTCTCTCAACAGCACTATGTTACATGCTTGATGTTATTACTGCACAAAAGAAACCGAAACATTTGACAGTATCGTACACCACAAAGTCATGCATGCATATGAAAATCAAAAGGTTAGATATTCTTTATTACCTCCAAGTGTGGAGAGACATACATATAATATATACAGATGTGGCATGAAATGTGAAAATATGGTTAAACAAATGCATGTGAAAGACAAAATTATTATGAACATGAACAAACAATATACATATATGGATCAGTATTACGTTTTTAAATAAAACTATAATACAAATGTATTAGAAATGAGAACTGCCACAAGAATATACAAGAGTATATATGGGGAACTATAGTGTTCACAATTCTTACAAACTCTATATTAAGCAATTTTCTATATTATAATAACATTTATTAAAATGATAATTGGATTTTAGTTGCAGATTCCATTTTTCAAGCTTCAAAAGAAAAGTCTCTAACACCAAATACCTTTTTTTGGAGGACCGAGAAACGGTTGTTTAAAGGTACATTCTTACGGTTTATCTAAGGTTTGAAAAATAAAGGACATCATTTTACTGGAATCATAACTCGAGGACATTACAGTCCCAGACTATCGAAAATAATATTTGCGTTTCCTAGTAAAAATATTTTGAATGTAATATCGAATAAGGCCAAGTTGTTTAAGACCATGGATTATTACACCACTTCTTAAAACAGTTTAAAAGACTGTGAAGAATTTATAAACGTCATAAACTTGTTGACCTTAAGAAGTTAAACTGTGGACAGTTTGGTTATGTCAACTGTTTTGTTACGAAAAATAATACCAACTGTAAGGGAAAGACGAGATCGATTTGACGATGCAATTGCTACTTTCAAGAAATGAAAATGGAAATTGATCCGGTCAAAACAAATGCTAATAATTCCAAGAAATATACGGAATTTTATTTCATCAACCAATTTAATAACCAAGATGTAATCAGTTAAGTATTGCTGAATTCATATGAAATATAATTTATTGTATTTAATTATCAATATATTACAGAATATATGTGTTTATGCTTATTTACGTGTTCCTCTTAAATAAACATTATATATTGATGGATGGCCATGAACTCTGAACTTTATCACCTTTGCCATTCATACTTTGGAAAACAAACAAACAATTTAGATATATATTTCCATGAAATATGAAATGTGTAAGGAAAAAGGTTTAACTGAACGAAATCAATTAACCACCGGACCCAGCATGAACGAAGGAATGGGCAAACGGTCGAGCGACACATTATATATATACTCTAAGCTGAGAATACATTTCGGGGAGCATCCATCGGTTCTACCGATTTTCTTTTTAACTTTGATGGTAGGATTTCACATCAACCTGATTTTTTGCTAGGATCAACTAGACCTTATGGGCAACATTTCGGTAAAGTTTCATGAAAATCCATCTAATAGTTTTAGAGGAGTAGTCGCCACAAATATTTTTTATGGATGGGCGGACAGACAGACGAACGACACACCACGGTATCTGCTGATCCGTGATAAGTTGCGCTAAAATGGACACTCATGGCAAATGTTTATCGCCGTGCAAACGCTTTCAGTTGAACATGGAAGTTGATATTCTCTGAAGAGAGCGATGGGCACAACTAAAAACCACCATAAAAGACAATACTGAAAGCCTTCAAAAGCGTTTTAGCAGTCTGCATTGATCAGCAGTCCAAATGTTATGTTTTAAAAGTAAATTATCTCGATTATACGTAACAACTGTGATGAACATTGTCATATAAAGCTCTGGTAACAAATACTTCTTTTCCCTTTAGGACACTGTTCCCTAGATCCCTAAAAGTATGCCTTCGATCCCTGGATCCCTTAAAGTAATTGGCTATGTTCCCCAGATCCCTAAAAGTAATTGGCCATATTCCCCAGATCCCTAAACCCCTGGGAGGGCCTCAGTGATTCTCGATCGTAACTTTTGAGAAACGCGAGATCCGCGCATGTTACACAGGATTTATTTAACGGTAATATATTTATCACTACACCTGTAATTGTGCCACGCTGGAAGCGGCCATATTGGACAAACAACAACCGGTCAAATCGGTTTCTTATCAAAACATTACATATTTTGAATTATCATATCATTTTTAAGATAATTAACGGACCATGGAGTGCATATTGTACATATTTGTGTTAATTTCCCTGTGTCTGACTCTCTCAGAGGGAGGTGAAATGACATTTGAACTCCCAGATAATGAAAAACAGTGTTTTTTCGAAACTATCGACAAGGGAGTCGAATGTACGCTGGAATTTCAGGTATAAACACACATTTTTATGGATTAAAACTATGCAATTGATAAAGTGAATGATCTGCTATATGTGTCCAATTTAAAATGAATAATAAATAGCGTGCATGTTGAAAAGATGAGCACAGACACGTCGACATTTAGGGCACCCTGCGTGTCAACATGACAGCTGTCAAGTGTCAAAATTTATAAATACCTCAGATCGACTACGAATTAATATACTTGAATCAACTTATATTTAACAATGATTATAATGCAATGTTTTTATTTACTGTAAACAGATTAGATAGGTCTTTCTTTCAGCCTTGCTGTGTTTTTATTTTTGGTATATCATCATATTCATGACATTGCCAATCTGGTTTGTGTGTGTGTAATTTTAAGGATTATAGTCCTCCATCCTGTTTGCCACTAGAGAATGACCAATCCCAATACAGCTGGTGAAAATGGAGTGATTGTGTGTAGCGCAGTCTACTTGAAGCGTTCGAGTGCTGTCACACTGGAATACCACTCTGTACAGGGTCCAACCAATCACATGCCTGGAGCCTGCGGGCTACCAAAAGTTGATGTGAGGGTACCAGAAATTTCTATCGAGAGTCAATCGGCTACTACAAATTTGCATGTGTAGTAGCCCGTCAGATTTTAGTAGCACGCCAGATTTTAGCTCCAATCAACAGCACTGTTTTTACAGCTAATTATTCAAGATAAAATCATAAGATTTTAAATCGGACTACCAAGTTCAATTTCTGGTAGCCCACACGAAAATTCAAGGTTTGTCAGACCCTGACGTAGTACATTATATCCCACCCAGTCACTTTTTTCTGACACGGGGCCAACCAGACATAGTACTACCCATTATTTGCTTGTCAAGCAAGGGTTAAAAGTAGTGGCCAGGGGACTCTGACCCCCGAATGCAGGCCAGCCACTCTAACCACTATGTCCGATTGCAGGCCAGACACTCCAACCACTATACCCGATTGCAGTGTCTAACCACTACACCACTGCACTTCGGCCAATCTGGTTAGAATCTCTCAAGCTTTTATACAAACCCAACGCTGTGAGGGGTAACACTGCAGTGGATCCAGCCCTTCCCCCGTCAGAACACAGCTTCACCTTGTCCTCCTTGAAGGTAGCAAGTCGTCCCAGGCACATATTCTATCAGGAGTACCACAGATGACTTGGTCCTCTACTTTTTTTAGCATCCAGAATTAACTTCCTCATCAGACTAAAAACTCTGCAGATGACTGTCTATTCTATGTAACCAATCAAAAAAAAACGGACTGAGTTCGCCACAAGGTGCTGATGTTTTTCAACAAAGGTGGACATCTTAACTATTAATTACCATGGCCAGCAAATGTATGGTCATTGTTTTCCACAATGGCTTCTATAAAGGGACACTTGAAGTAATTGTTTATATTTATATGTTTATATTTATATGTACCTTATTCTTGCATATGGGGTTTTGTTACAGACTTACAGTATACTTCAGTAGATTTTACCAATTTATACTAAAAATACATAAATTTGTGTTCGCTGTTTACCCCCTGTTGTTATTCCAGGTGATCACTGGCGGCCATTACGATGTTGACATGGAACTTACAGCGCCCAACGGAAAAGTTTTGTACAAAGACGTGAAAAAACAGTATGACAGTTTCACATGGACAGCTGAACAAAAGGGGGTTTTCAAATTCTGTTTCAGTAATGAGTTCTCCACATTTACACACAAAGTTGTATATTTTGATTTGGAAGTTGGAGACGAAGATCCACTAGTCAGAAATAGTGATGCTCACTCATCGGCAATGACACTGGTAAGAGTTTATCTGTGTAATACTATACATGTCCACTGTACCTCAGTCACTGTTTAAGAAATTGTTGTAACTTGTTTAGATGCCAAGGCCATCCTTAAAAATATATTTGTTTGCTGTTTCCCGACCCAGGATTTTATTAAAAGGGTAGTTAGGTAGGTGAATTTTTTTTTGCCAAAGAAAAAACTATAAGAAATTAAAGAAAAATATACTAAAAACAGTTTTTTTTTTTTTTTTTAAAGAATTGCTATAAAAAGTTTTGGGTAGGGCCCTTTTTGGTGGGTAGGTAGGGAAACAGCAAACCAACAATTTTTTATGGTCGGCCCAAGTGGGAGACTGTACTTATTTATGCATCTTCAGTGTTTGTGTAACTTTAGGAGTCGAGGGGGTTCGTTGAAGTCAACTTGTTTGAGGCGTTTTTCTTAATGGGGTTGGTGGAACATGCGTAAGCATCAATGGGGTGGTGTTACGCCAATAACTGGGGTTGGTGGAACTTGTTTAGGCACCTTGTGGTAGATGGAACTTGCTCAGGCATCTTGTGGGTAGGTGTAACTTGTTTGGGCACATCGCGTCTTAATTTATGCACATCATGGGTTGGTCTAACTTAATTTATGAACCTCATGGGTTGGTCTATAAACTTAATTTATGCACCTCATGGGTAGGTCTAACTTAATTTATGCAACTCATGGGTAGGTCTTACTCTAACTTAATTTATGCACCTCATGGGTAGGTGTTGCTTGTCTGTTTTCTAAAGAAGCGCGCCATTGAAAAGTGTTCATATTATATAAATATCACATTCATGAAAGGGTGATAGTAAGACTGTTCCCCCTGAGGATATGATTATCGCCCAAGTCGAAGCCGAGGGTGATAATCAATATCCAAAGGGTGAACATTCTTACTATCACCCTCTCGTGAATGTGATATTTATTTTAATATGGTAAACCGAAATCAAATTGGGTAAAAATAAGATTCATTTTCAGTACAGATTTCACCTTGCCGGATAGACTGCTCCACTGCTTGTTTTAGTGGGACAGGACATGCACAGTCAGGGTTCTCAATAACTTTTGGTTGAACAGGCCTTTTTGAAAAAGTAACAGGCTTAGACGGGTGGGTTCGGGGGTACTCCCCGAAAATGTTTGAAATTGAGCGCGTCATTTCCTGCATTTTGGGCTATTTTGAATGCCTTTTAAATCACACTTTAAAGTGCAAGTTTATAAGCAATATTCCTCTGTATGCAGATACAAGTACTGCAGTGCAGTAGTTGTATCTGTATTTAGAGGTAGTGCAGTATGTTGACAATTATATTTATTTACCAAACTTCAACAACACATATCCATTTGAAAATTGTATTCTGAACACCACATATCCACATAACTACAAAATTCAACAACAAATACTTTGCATTATCTCTACAAAGTTCAATAACACGGACTGTCCATGTCACTGTCCTCATCTTTTTTTCTTCTTTTTTTTCTGAACAATTTTGAACCGGCCAAAATGCCATTAGAAGCGGTCATTTCGGCCGGCAGCCGGTTCTTATTGAGAACACTGACAGTGAAGTGGATTTTTTATTCAAAAACTACTTTTTTCAAAAGGTTGCTATGAAAGTTATATCGTTGGATTGGAAATAACGTATAAAAATGAGTGGTATTTTATTGAAATCAGTCAAGTACTTAAAGTTATGATGAGTTAAAAATAGTAATTTCACCATACATAGCCAATGATGTCACAGAAACAGTATGCACACCAATGCGCTTCAAAGCTGCACATATGATACTTTTTTTACTATCGCCCTGTACTATCACCCTCGAGTCAGTAAGAAATCATACATTGTTGTCTATGGAGATTTAGCATGGGCGTTTTGTATGAGGTATAATAACTATTTTTGTTTATCATAAATTTTAACATGTTTATCATAAATTTATTTAACTGACTGACCAGATCATTGATATACATGTATGTATTATCAGTAAATCAGTAATTAATTAAGGAATACATCCAGGATATATATCTCAGATGTAAGTGTGGTTTATTGAACAGGATGTTAGTATGACTTCCGGGTCGTTTGGACGATAACAACTTACTTTGAATGCTACTTTTCCTGTTCGATTTAATAATCCATATTTCATCTGGCTCTGACTTCCTGTAAATAAGGAAAACATCACATCAATGTCTTTATTACCAGTTTTGATAAGTGTTACAATAGCATCCATTCATGACAATCTATAACAGTTTGTTAAATCATTTTAGAATTGTTTTGTTTATAATTTGCCAAATCAACAATTCACGATGCTTGTTACTTGATGAGTCATGCAGAAAGTTAAAATATAACTCATTGTGTTCTAAGACTCACTATATTGTGAGAACACATTGAGTTTTTCCTATATAGGACTCGCTATATTGTGAGAACACATTGATTGTTTCCTATATAGGACTCTCTGTATTGTGAGAACACATTGGGTGTTTCCTATATAGGACCCGCTATATTGTCAGAACACATTGGGTGTTTCCTATATAGGACTCTGTATTGTGAGAACACATTGGGTGTTTCCTATATAGGACTCTCTGTATTGTGAGAACACATTGAGTGTTTCCTATATAGGACTCACTATATTGTGAGAACACATTGGGTGTTTCCTATATAGGACTCACTATATTGTCAGAACACATTGGGTGTTTCCTATATAGGACTCACTATATTGTGAGAACACATTGAGTGTTTCCTATATAGGACTCGCTATATTGTGAGAACACATTGATTGTTTCCTATATAGGACTCACTATATTGTGAGAACACATTGGGTGTTTCCTATATAGGACTCGCTATATTGTGAGAACACATTGAGTGTTTCCTATATAGGACTCTCTATATTGTGAGAACACATTGAGTGTTTCCTATATAGGACTTGCTGTATTGTGAGAACACATTGGGTGTTTCCTATTTAGGACTCGCTAGATTGTCAGAACACATTGAGTGTTTCCTATATAGGACTCTGTATTGTGAGAACACATTGGGTGTTTCCTATATAGGACTCACTATATTGTGAGAACACATTGAGTGTTTCCTATATAGGACTCGCTATATTGTGAGAACACATTGATTGTTTCCTATATAGGACTCTCTGTATTGTGAGAACACATTGGGTGTTTCCTATATAAGACCCGCTATATTGTCAGAACACATTGGGTGTTTCCTATATAGGACTCTGTATTGTGAGAACACATTGGGTGTTTCCTATATAGGACTCTCTGTATTGTGAGAACACATTGAGTGTTTCCTATATAGGACTCACTATATTGTCAGAACACATTGAGTGTTTCCTATATAGGACTCACTATATTGTCAGAACACATTGGGTGTTTCCTATATAGGACTCACTATATTGTCAGAACACATTGGGTGTTTCCTATATAGGACTCACTATATTGTGAGAACACATTGAGTGTTTCCTATATAGGACTCGCTATATTGTGAGAACACATTGATTGTTTCCTATATAGGACTCACTATATTGTGAGAACACATTGGGTGTTTCCTATATAGGACCCGCTATATTGTCAGAACACATTGGGTGTTTCCTATATAGGACTCTGTATTGTGAGAACACATTGGGTGTTTCCTATATAGGACTCTCTGTATTGTGAGAACACATTAATGTTTCCTATATAGGACTCACTATATTGTCAGAACACATTGGGTGTTTCCTATATAGGACTCACTATATTGTCAGAACACATTGGGTGTTTCCTATATAGGACTCGCTATATTGTGAGAACACATTGAGTGTTTCCTATATAGGACTCACTATATTGTGAGAACACATTGATTGTTTCCTATATAGGACTCACTATATTGTGAGAACACATTGGGTGTTTCCTATATAGGACCCGCTATATTGTCAGAACACATTGGGTGTTTCCTATATAGGACTCTCTGTATTGTGAGAACACATTGAGTGTTTCCTATATAGGACTCACTATATTGTCAGAACACATTGGGTGTTTCCTATATAGGACTCACTATATTGTCAGAACACATTGGGTGTTTCCTATATAGGACTCACTATATTGTGAGAACACATTGAGTGTTTCCTATATATGACTAGCAACCCCAGTGATCTAAGATTATCAGCTGGAATTATCGTGTATTGATGGGGTCACTGTACTCTTTTTGCTTTTATGCACTCTTATGTCTTTCTTTCAGTAATAAAACTTATATCAATGAAAAGGTAATAAAATTATCTTTTTAAACATATATATTGTGTTATTGTTATTAATTATCATGAATTATCTATTTAATATTGATTTACACTTATCGGTAAATTTACGCGTGCGGCGATAATTCTATTGTCGTTCAATCAGCGCGTGGTGTATGGTAGTTGTAAATTGCAATGCGACCTAGATAATCCTCATGAATATTCATATTAGTTATCCAACCAATCGGATGAATGAACTTATTATTCACCGGAAGTTGAATAGTAAAAATCGGAAATGTTGAAGTGAAAAAAAAAATCGACCAAAGTTGAACGTCCCTGGTGGTAAAAATTCAAAGTAAGTCAATATTCTTCATACACTGCTAAATAGTAGACATTCTAAGCTTTCTTTTGATATATAAAACGTTCTCCGCAAACAAGATTTAGTGCTCCGCATTTCGGGGCAAAGTTGGAGAAAATATTTTTACATCGAGCGGAAGCGTGTCCGCCATTTTGAATTTTACGATCGTAAATAAGCAAACGTAAACAACACGTTTTTATCGATATTTAACGCAAGATAATGCAATATTTTAAGTATTGTGTTTATTTTACCAATATATATAATACAATAAAATGTTTTAATGCAAAAATATTGCATTTAGTTGTAAATTAGACCCATTTCGTGCGAAGAAAGAAAGAAAAAAAAGAAAAAAAGAAAAAAAATTCTCGAAAGTTCCTCGACTTTTATATCAGCATATCTATGTTTAAAATTGCTTAGAACTATATTCATTTCTTTTTCAGACTGAAATCGTACTAGATCTGACATGTAGAGTAGCAGATGATGCTGTTTCTCTGCCATTTCTTACTTCTTCTTGGGGTTAGAATGGAGTATCCAGGACCATTTTGTCAGAAGTTTGAAATAAAGAAAGATGACATCCTCAATCATCCAGAATGTATCTCACCTAGTCCTAGTTGTCTTCCAAATGGTGTACTTATTGAACTTAAGTGTTTTCTTGACAAGTCGCAAAGACCAACTGGTGAACTTTTTAAGTTAGTCTGCAAGTTAGACCCTAAATTTCTGACTGTATGTGAAAAATCCTTCGCGACAAAAGTACACCGCCTTGTTGAACAGAGACGTAAATTGAGTCACAAAAAAAAAGTGAATGGCTTCAAAAATGTTGCCGACTTAATGGAACAAACCTTTGAACCCCCCTCCCCTCAAGCTATATCTGTGAAAGAGAACTGTGAATCCCCCATTACCCATACAAACACTTTTGAAAAACATAGTGAACCATGCATTACTAAAACAGTGGAACAACATGTATTACTAGTAAACCGTGACCCCACTTCAAATTGTTCAGTCCCGGCCTACAAAGCTAAGCCTGATGACTCGGTTACCCCGACGAAACTATCAGCACTTGGTAACATTCAGATATGTCCACAAATAAACGAGACGTGCATTGAACTTATAGCTGACACACATGTAGCGGTACTTGATACAAACCAGAAAGAAATGTTTAAAGCGAAAAACTTGCTCCAGTATCAATATAACATACTCCAGAAAAAAAATAAAGGCTTACAAAATAAAATTACCTGCAAAGTTGAAAAGTTGCTGTCAACTGAAAACAGAATTGGACACTATTCAGTTAAAAACGTAAACAAAAGAGATGAAACTGCAAAGAAAAATCTGCACTTAATGCGAGATGCTGAACGTCGTACCCGTAAACAAAACAAAGTTTTAATGGAAACTGAAATGAAACTGAGGTACACTGAGAAACTGCTTCATGACGCTAGATCTGAAATTGAATCGACAAGTACAAATCCGACGTATCAGGGAGAACTCAAACAATTGTTAAAACGTGAACAGACCAAGAAAATAACTGCTCAAAAAAATGCCAGCTATTTTAAAAACCAACTGAAAAATGTAAAAACAGAAAGACAGGATGAGCTGATCGAACAGGTTAATGAGCTAAAAACACTTTTGCGTTTGAAAGACAATGAGATTGATAACCATGAAATTGAAATGAATGAACTGCAGGAAATGTTACTGTCCAACTTCCAAACAAAAAATGTTGATGGTACCTACACAGATAGTATTCGGTTATGTGTCCTTGAATTATCAGGGTTGGAAGTAGCTGTAGAAAAAGTTTCACCCGTAATACAGGCCGTTTGTAAACACCTTTTAAAAAATGAACTAACAAAAGCAGATCTACCAAATAGGAACACTGTTCAAACAATTGTTGATCAAGGTCACTTCTTGGCAAAGGCCTATATTTCTGAGAAAGTAGACGCGTGTAACAACTGGGGACTTAACAGGGACGGAACAACGCGGAGAAAGCAAAAAATAGTAGATACGTCAGTGACGCTAGACAGTGGGGATATAATAAGTCTCGGTTTTAATCGTGTTGCACATGAAACAGCGGTGACCATAAACAGTGTGACAAAAGCACACCTGTTCGAGTTAGCAGAGTTACACGCCACCAGTACATTTGCCCCTGATCCTGCAACTCACAAACAGAAATTTATTTCAAACTCCCTCCAAAAATTAGCTTTCACCATGAGTGACAGAGCCAGCAATGAGAAACTGGCAAACAAACTCTTGAATGACTGGAGAGATGAAACTTTAGCAGACTTTGACGGGGACAAGAAGATAGTGCACAGTTTTCACTGCATGGCACATGTGCTGCTTGGTTTCCACAGCTATATATCGCCGGGCATGAAAGAACTGGAGAAAACACTCGTTGAAAGCCATGGTCCTATAGGTCGAGATACTCTTCCCGTTTTTAAATGCTGGAGCAAAAAAGGATCGGTCGTCGAGCGAGCAGTAAGGACAACTTCGGATGTTTTTGGACCAGCTGGTGAGCATCATGGTGTACGTGACCGCTGGGAGGCCCACTGCGCTGCAAATGGAATAAAGTCGTTGATTGGCAATTACCGTGACAACAGATTCAATGCGTTGTTTCAGACGTCTGCAGAAGTCTATATACATAAACAGGAGTTCCTTAAGGTGTTGGAAACAGTGAAAACACCCAATCTGAAACTAAAATCGGTAAAGGCAGATCTTGAATCAAGGGTAATCACTGCCATGCTGCAATGTTTAGGTTTGTTTTACGTGCAGGTCACAGGACCATACTGGAACTTGTGTACGTGTGGAACAGTGCCCTACCTGCAGCTTTACCCCCACGTCAGTGAGCTTAAAACATTCCTTGAAAACACAACAGAAAATCCAGCCATCCTTCTCAACTCAACTTCTCATTGGTCGACATCCGATTCCCTAGAAATACATACTGTCCAGCATCAACAGCGTTATGATCCACTCTTCATCCTGCTAGAGGACACCAGAGAACTCCTGTTTGACTTAATAAAACTTGTTTCTCAGGCAATGATTAAAGTTATAAATAAGCAGCTGATTGAATTCTTGCCAGGAGGACAGTTCTGTAAAGAGGCCAGTGCCGATGACCTTGTTCGAACCGAGTTTGCTCAGGTTACTAATCTTGGGTGCGAGCACCATTTTGGTGATTTGGACAGCAGTCAAAAACGAAGACCGAGCGCATCAATGCACCACCACTCATCAGTGCAACTTTTAAAGAGAAATCGTATTGGAATGATGAAATGGTTTGATGACATGCCCGTGGATACAAGAGTTGAATTGATGAAAAAGGCACGTAAAGGTGGCCGCAACTTAAGGCAGCATCACATACAACAGGAAAAGAAAGTTGCTGCCGACATCAATGATGAAATGTTAAAAGAAAAAGAAAAGATGAACACAAAAAAACGTAAAAACGCGGGAAAACATAATGACCAAGAAAAAAGTAGGAGAAAACATAATACCAGTGATGATGAAGATGAAATTAATGAAAATGAACGATGCGACTTAGAAAATGAACTAAAAAGAAAACTCCCAAAGGATGAACGCTGCAACGTAAATGAATATGTTGTGGTGTCGTATCAGGACAGCTGGTATCCTGGCATTGTACTGTCAGTAAACGACAATAATCTGGCAGTTGTAAGGTTCATGGCACCATGCAGGAAACCAGGACATTTCCAGTGGCCCACCCGCGTTGACGAGCAAACTGTTGAAAATCAGTTCATATTAAAAAAAGGTTTTGTGCCAGACTGTCTTAATTCGGGCCGACAGTGGTTCATTCCAGAATATAAAAATATTCAGTCTTTGTATGAAATGTTTAAGGTAGTTTATTTCTGAATATTGTTGTTCTTAGATAGGACATCTTAATATAATATGCCGTTAAAATGTATATTAAAAAAAATTGAAAATGTGTTTCATTTTTCTTAAATAACTTAATACCCTATCAAGATACAAAGTTTTAACATGCAGAAATGCAATCAGCAGAAAAAAATACACCAGATAGCCAAGTTTCATGAAGATATCTTGAAAAATAAAATAAATACACTAATTTGTTAATAATTGTCTTCGATTTCGGGTCCGTTGTCGAGCGAAATAAATCTGCATTAAATAAGGAGAAAAATTCTGAAAACGACCCATTTTTTTAAACTTAAAATTTCAATAACTTTTGTTCTACTAGAGGTATACTTAAAATTCAAACTGTTTTGCAGAAGTATTAAAGAGCTCTATAATATTCATTAAGTTGAATGCTTTTTTGACATACTTTAATAAATGACTGGGGTTGCTAATATGACTCGCTATATTGTGAGAACACATTGATTGTTTCCTATATAGGACTCACTATATTGTGAGAACACATTGGGTGTTTCCTATATAGGACCCGCTATATTGTCAGAACACATTGGGTGTTTCCTATATAGGACTCTGTATTGTGAGAACACATTGGGTGTTTCCTATATAGGACTCTCTGTAGTGTGATAACACATTGAGTGTTTCCTATATAGGACTCACTATGTTGTCAGAACACATTGGGTGTTTCCTATATAGTACTCACTATATTGTCAGAACACATTGGGTGTTTCCTATATAGGACTCACTATATTGTGAGAACACATTGAGTGTTTCCTATATATGACTCGCTATATTGTGAGAACACATTGATTGTTTCCTATATAGGACTCACTATATTGTGAGAACACATTGGGTGTTTCCTATATAGGACTCGCTATATTGTGAGAACACATTGAGTGTTTCCTATATAGGACTCTCTATATTGTGAGAACACATTGAGTGTTTCCTATATAGGACTTGCTGTATTGTGAGAACACATTGGGTGTTTCCTATATAGGACTCGCTAGATTGTCAGAACACATTGAGTGTTTCCTATATAGGACTCTGTATTGTGAGAACACATTGGGTGTTTCCTATATAGGACTCACTATATTGTGAGAACACATTGAGTGTTTCCTATATAGGACTCGCTATATTGACTTGTCAGAACACATTGGGTGTTTCCTATATAGGACTCTCTGTATTGTGAGAACACATTGGGTGTTTCCTATATAGGACTCTCTGTATTGTGAGAACACATTGGGTGTATCTATATAGGACTCTCTGTATTGTGAGAACACATTGGGTGTTTCCTATATATGACTCACTATATTGTGAGAACACATTGATTGTTTCCTATATAGGACTCTCTATATTGTGAGAACACATTGAGTATTTCCTATATAGGACTCGCTATATTGTGAGAACACATTGAGTATTTCCTATATATGACTCGTTATATTGTGAGAACACATTGAGTATTTCCTATATATAACTCATTATATTGTGAGAACACATTGAGTATTTCCTATATATGACTCACTATATTGTGAGAACACATTGAGTATTTCCTATATATGACTCGTTATATTGTGAGAACACATTGAGTATTTCCTATATATGACTCACTATATTGTGAGAACACATTGAGTATTTCCTATATATGACTCGTTATATTGTGAGAACACATTGAGTATTTCCTATATATGACTCGTTATATTGTGAGAACACATTGAGTATTTCCTATATATGACTCACTATATTGTGAGAACACATTGAGTATTTCCTATATATGACTCGTTATATTGTGAGAACACATTGAGTATTTCCTATATATGACTCGTTATATTGTGAGAACACATTGAGTATTTCCTATATATGACTCACTATATTGTGAGAACACATTGATTGTTTCCTATATATGACTCGTTATATTGTGAGAACACATTGAGTATTTCCTATATATGACTCGTTATATTGTGAGAACACATTGAGTATTTCCTATATATGACTCATTATATTGTGAGAACACATTGAGTATTTCCTATATATGACTCACTATATTGTGAGAACACATTGAGTATTTCCTATATATGACTCGTTATATTGTGAGAACTCATTGAGTATTTCCTATATATGACTCATTATATTGTGAGAACACATTGAGTATTTCCTATATATGACTCACTATATTGTGCGAACACATTGAGTGTTTCCTATATACATGTAGGACTCGCTATATTGTGCGAACACATTGAGTTCCATGTTTGGAAAACAATTAATTTATTTTAAATCTTTGCATTACTCATTACTCAATGAATTGTGGATATGGTTACTTGAATTTTGATATGGCAAATTCTAAACTAAAAATAATTCTGAAATAATTCAATAGACTGTTTTATATAGACTTGTGTAAACATATATATTTCAATGTTATGGCCATTTTTAAAAAAAATGTTGGTTGCTGTGCTCCGATCTACTTACTAGAAAGGGAGCTACCCAACTTTTCCTTCTAGCATTTAGAGAACTTCTTTCCCTTCATATTTTAGGATCGCGCCACAAATTGCACGAATATCGGGTATATACATGTATATTTGATCGTTAATTTTATTTTTTATTATAGGTCAATATTTATAAGCTGAAAACATAACATTTTTGAGACACATTAAAACTGATCGTATGTATAATACAGACGGGACACTAAAGTCTATGTTTTGTAAAATGCTTTCACCACTGTAAGAATTAAAGATCATTTGGTTATTAAAAAATGAAGATCCCACCTACCCACTTAAAACTGTTTGGGTCTGACCACAACAAACCAACACTTTTTTAAGGATGGCCTTAACATTTTGCGTACATGTATGTATATTCATTATTCGTGAAAACAACAGACTTCCATTTTTCATCCATTTTACAATCGAATTCAACAGTATACAGTGCAAACAGAAATCCTTACTACACAATTGTGCATGCTATGGTTGGTGTTGTAAATGTGGTGGTGGTCCTGTAAGCTTTACTGGCGATTGGCTGATGTGACAATAAACAACATGTACACTTTTCTTCAAACAAATACTTCAGTTATCCACACTGAGATATAAATGTACTGTATATGTTGTAAGAATGTTCAAAGGAGACTGCTGGTGCATCATGGCTAATGTCTGTATAATGCTGATGCATCATGGGTATGTGATGTCTGCATTCTGATGATGCATTATGGGTACCGTATGTGATATCTGCATTCTGCTTTGCATCTGACATGGGTATGTGACGTTTACATTCTGCTGATGCATCATGGGTGTGTGATGTCTGCATTCTGCTGATGCATCGTGGGTGTGTGACGTCTGCATTGTGCTGATGCATCAAGGGTGTGATGTCTGCATTCTGCTGATGCATCATAGATGTGTGATGTCTGTATTCTGCTGATGCATCGTGGGTTTGTGACGTCTGTATGCTGCTGATGCATCATGGGTGTGTGACGTCTGCATTCTGCTGATGCATCATAGATGTGTGATGTCTGTATTCTGCTGATGCATCGTGGGTTTGTGACGTCTGTATGCTGCTGATGCATCATGGGTGTGTGACGTCTGCATTCTGCTGATGCATCATAGATGTGTGACGTCTGTATTCTGCTGATGCATCATGCGTATTTGACATCTGCATTCTGGCAACTTTTAATAACTAAGCATCCAGGAGTTTCTGTTATGGTAGTATTTTATTTATGTACTGAATCATCAATAAGGGATCGAAATTTAGTTTACCAATATAAAATAAATCAATCAGAAAGCAGTGGAAGAAAGATAAAACCCCTTTTTAAATGCACTGAATAATTATGTACTTAATTCTTTGAACATTCTACATGTATACGGTACATGACAGGCTATTTCATGTTAATATTTTATGGTATTGGTGTTGTTTTTTTTCTCAGATCATTGAAATACAGTGTCAGTGGAATAAGAAACAGGCAGGTTTATAATAAATGAAAAACTCTTTCACATTTCTGTTTAATAAATAAACAGGATTGGTCTATGTAAAAAAAAAATGGAAACATTAAACTTAACTCCTGCATGTTGAAATCAGTGTCTGATAGTTTAAACTGAAGCCTTACATGTAAAAAACGTTGAAAAACAGTATTTGATAGATAAATTATATGTATATACCTAATTGTGATGTTAGTAGGTTAAGAAATGGGGTACCTTTGTTGTAAAATTTGGCTGTTGTTGGCGGGATAGCTACTTTAACGTAAACATTTATGACGTATGATTTTGGTACTATTTGTCAGCATTTGGTAGACGCATTTAAAGTTTAAAAAAAACACAGTCAAATACCAAATGAAGCAATCTTCCGTGGATGTTAATAAAACAGGTAAAATAATTATTTAAATATTGCAGTGTTATAGCGTTTTAAACGTTATTGAAAAGATTTATAATACTATTTTAAATTAAAAGGAAATATATTAAGACCACCACCACTACATGTACATGTATATAAATGCACGTCTTTCACTGACCAACATGGTATTCTACAAAGTAAAAACTGTTTAATACAGATTAGAGCGTGATTCTTGGTCTGATCTAAGTCGATGAATTCTATACTATTACTATGGTCGCACCTTTCAATAAAACCTGCACAATAGTCAACTCTCGTCACATAGTTACTTTTTATAGCACTCTCACAATTTTTTGTTTCACTCTGCATTCATTAGCCTTGTTGGAACTGAGACTTGCGCGTGTTTCACACATTTTCACACACAAATATACATGTGTAGATCAGTGTCTACATGCCTTCTGTTCTTTAATAGACTAAATGCAGGGTTTGAAATTGTCCATAGGACAAGTAACTTACACAATTTACTTGTCCCCAGTCAAATTTACTTGTCCCCTCACTTCATGTAAAAGTGATACAAAAAACAAGATCAATCCTGAAAGTGACATTACATTCCCTCGGTTGTATTCCACCAATGAAAACAAGATGGTTTTTATTTGTCATTTACAATGTGCTCGCCAATGTTTTGACATTTTTTCAGTCACAAGTTTTAAAGATGTAAAATTCATTTCTTGTTAAAAAATTTAGTTGTCCGTAGGACAGGTCACCTGGGACAATTAACTTGTCCCCAGTAGAATCTACCTGGCACAGGACAATGGGAAAACTGTTAGTGTCAAACCCGGAAATGTCTAGATGAGTTGTTTCTAAAAATAGACTAAATGTCTAGATGAGTTTTTTCTAAAAATAGACTAAATGCCTCTAGAGATGAGTTGTTTCTAAAAATAGACTAAATGCCTAGATGAGTTGTTTCTAAACATAGACTAAATGCCTATAAGGTGTTTTCTTTAGTTCTTCTTAAAAAGGGTAATTCAGATGTCTAGATAAAGTGTCTTTTTTGTTTAACGTATTCAGTTAACTAAATTTTGTGTAGAATTATTTTGTCAAAGGAATGTACAGAATTGTTGACGTCTGTTTTGTTTGTCACATCAAAATAGATTATATTTTATATATCTATGACAGGGCTTTTTTCAAGAAAATTGGGAATAGGCCTTGGCCTGCTGATTTTGGGAAAAAAGAAGTGCAAGACTCAAAATTCGGGGAAAAGAGCATGATTCCTCTATTTAGGGGAATGCTTTTTAAGGGAACATTTTCATAAAATGTATGTTTTATATTTCTTTAGTTTTTAGCTCGACTGATCAGAGATCAGCAGAGCTTATGCCGTGGTGCGGCGTCCGTCGTCCGTCCGTCGGGCCATCTGTCCGTAAACTATTATTTGTAGCGACAACTCCTCTGAAACTACTGGATGGATATTCATGAAACTTTACAGAAATGTTGCCCATCAAGTCTAGTTGATCCTAGCAAAAATTCATGTTGATGTGAAATCCAAGATGGCCACCAAAGCTAAAAATAGAGTTTTAAAATACAAGTTTGTAGCGACTACTTCTTGAAAACTATAAGTGATATTGATATGGGACTTTTTCTAAAATGATCAGCATGACATGATGTTGATCCTTGTCAAAAATCGTTTTGATTCAACGTTAAACATTGCTGCCAGCGGCCATCTTTGTTTACATAGAGTTATATAGTAAAAACTTGTAGCGACTACTCCTCTGAAACTACTTGACGGATGTTCATGAAACTTCACAGGAATGTTGCTCTTGATGTCTAGTTGATCCTAGAAAAATTTCAGGTCGGCCGGAAATTCAAGATGGCCGCCACAGCTAAAAATAGATTTAAAATAAATAAGTTTGTAGCGACTACTTCTTCAAAACAATAAGAGATATTGATATGGGACTTTTTCTAAAATGATCAGTATGACATGATGTTGGTCCTTGTCGAAAATCGTTTTGATTTGACGTTAAACATGGCTGCCAGCGGCCATCTTTGTTTACATAGAGTTATATAAAGAAAACTTGTAGCGACTACTCCTCTGAAACTACTTGACGGATTTTCATGAAACTTCACAGGAATGTTGCTCTTAATGTCTAATTGATCCTAGCAAAATTTCAGGTCGGCCGAAAATTCAAGATGGCCGCCACGGTTAAAAATAGATTTTCAAAAAACAAGTCTGTAGCGACTACTTCCTGAAATCAAAATCAATCGGTAGAGCTTCAAGGTCATTGACCTCTTGTTTTCTTTTATATATAAGATTCTGATTGGGATTTTTTTTCTCACCCAGTCCCTTCTTTTACTTCTGACCCCTAATTAACCCTTCTAAACTTACCCATCCATATTGGCTATAATACCTGTACATGTATTTCTGTACCACCATAATCATTAACCAGTTTGTACTACATTAAACCCAGAGTGCAGCTACATTAACCAGTGTGTAACTAAAACCTTCCTTCTTCATCTCTATAAAATAATAGTATAAATTAATTAGATTTGTAAGTTTGGAGTGAAGTTGTCTCACAGCTGAAAATTACGCCAGTATTCATGACAGATCAACACATCTAACTTTTATTAGCTCTAGGCTTGTCAAGCTTATACATGTGATATCACGTTGTCGCGCCTTCAACACTTTTCTTATAGTAAAAGGTATTGGAGTGTCACCAAACATCATTGCAATGGTTGTTTCACTTGGCTATTGGGAGAGTTTGACAAAGTTACAGCTCTTGATTAGAAGTATGTCAAAATAAATGACTGCAAGTTTGTTTGCGTCCTACCTCTGGGTCATGTACACAGTCATTGCCCATGATAAATAACTGTTTTTTGGTTAGATTATCAATGCAATAACATGAAGTAGCTTCACAATAGTGGGTAAATACATGTATGCATATCAAACCAAAGGAGCGTTCTCCGGCCCTATAATGGCAACCCCATAATACAGTAAAAAAGTTTGTTAATTACTGCAGAGAAAATTCAAACAAAAATGAAAACAATTAAGGAATGAAATGCGCTCTTTTGTTTTCATTGTGGTATGAACAATATTTGGGTGGTTTAAAATGTGTGGAGTCTGGACAGGACTCCACACATACTTTAAACCATCCAAATGTTTTTTATACCCCAATGTAAACCAAAAGAGCGCATTTCATTCCTTATATTTACATAAATATTTACCTTTAAAATGGCGTTGATTTCTTCTATATACGCCAGATTTATTACTTATTTCGAAAAAATAGTTTATTATAAGGGGATTTTTATGGAGTAAAATGTAACAGCTGTTACGATCGGCAACATTTTAGACACACACCTCATGTGCAATATTCTATTAAGTTATGCAGCGTGTCAAAAAAGATTCATCGTAGCGAATGCAATAGCGATTTAAATATTAGGTTTTATTAATTTTAAGCGTAGTTGTAATATGCATTTTTTGGCTGGTATGTAGTAAATTAAAAGAAAAAATCTACATATACCCTGACACGGTATTTCCATGTTCTATTTTTAGCTTGAAACTGGTGCAGCGAATATCCACGATCAGCTGAATGGAGTACTTGACGACCAGACAGATTTCAGGATATCGGAGTCTAGGGGTCGTGCTCACGCTGAGGACCTAAATGAGCGTGTGTTTTTCTGGTCCATTGGACAAACTATCGTTATCTTAATAATCGGTGTAGGGCAGGTTCTGGTGCTGCGCAGCTTTTTCACGGACAAGAGGAGACCCGTATGAGACACTTAAAGACACGTTAGATAGATCAAGGATTTTCAAATTGTTAACAGATAATGTTACAACAGATTGCACATCAAAACATTGAAAATACAAAACAAGAAATACAAGAACGGACATACAAAAATGTAATATGATGGTCAAGTGATATACCATACTTGTAAACGCAGCACAACGTATACCAGGGTTCCCACGGGTCCTTGAAATCCTTGAAAGTACTTGAATTTGGAAAAAAAAATTCAAGGCCTGAAAAGTGCTTGAAAATCTGATTAGTTACTTGAAAGTTTTTAAATTCTGGATTTTTGCTGTTCATCCCAAAAATGGCTATTGGTTGTGCGTTCTTAGAATATTTGTTACTGTTTTGGGCATTACATTGCGCGAATATTAGTCCTTGAATTTTGGAAAAAAGGTCCTTGAAGTTAGTCCTTGACTTTGGCCTTCCAATAGGGGTGGGAACCCTGGTATACTGTTTGTTTATAAAATGCAGAACTGACTTTTTTTAAACATACTAATTTTTGAGATTTCAAAGAGATCTTGGATTAAAATATACCACGTGCATATTTATAATTTAAAAAGTTCATATCCTTCAAATATTATACTTCAAAATTGTTGAGTTTTAAGAACAGGAAATGAAGCTCAGTAAATGTTTTATCACAAAGTCACAAAGTGCCAAGTTGAAGAGTTTTACAAGTTGGAGTTGGAGTAACTCTGTTTTTCCAACGGTTGTGGCGTTTTTGGATCCATGGTTCATATTCTATCTTGATGTGCGTGTAAATGAGGCTTCCACCTGGGCGCCATATAACCCATGTTGTGTTGCGGTGCTGTTAAACCCTGTACATCTAGTGGGATTATGTTACAGTGTGTACAAAAGTTGAATGTTTTTGTAGATTGGGATCAGCATTATGCATCGAATCTGTACTTTAAAGAGACACACGGCAATCTTGAAGCGTTTATCTGACATGCATTAAAATTAGCCTCTTGATTTAATAATCCAGTATCAATTTGAGTTTAAATCTGCTTGCATATACAATGTAGACAATTTTGAGTTCTCACTTTAGCATGCTTAATCTATGGCATAAATAGCCCTTGATTTAGCATTATTCTAAAATGGTAAGAACAGCCATTTACTGACTGATTTAACTGGTAACAATAGCTTTTGTTCGTTATTCTACCAAATAAATGTTTAAATATATTATTAATGAAATGTAATCAATAGTTAGTAAATAGCTAAAACTATTTACTTTTTACTATTCTTATAATTAATATTAAGGAGCAAATAAATGCAATTTTTGTAAAAAAAACTAACGGGGCGACGCAAGTTTTTAAAAGATTGCCATGTGGTCCTTTAAACCTGGATTCACTTCCTGTGAAGAGGAATTATCATTTAAATGGCAACTTAAAAAGAGTAGATATCCCGCCAAATAACTACTTTTTTTTTACATCAACACCATTTATTAAAACTATATCCAGGTCATCATGCATAATATTATGTGCTGATTAAAAGCAGAGATTTATCTGTTTCTTAAATTATCCGTGATTGAATATTGAATATGCGTACATGTAACTCTTTTAATTCGTCGCTCCAGTTTTGGGGTTTGGCCTGGCTGGTTAAAGCTGTTCATATTGTTTCTATAGGGTTTGGATTCCCAAAATATACTACTCAAAATTTGCTAAGGATCGCTTTTTTGCTGTCTGATTTTCTTATTCTATTTTTAACATGAAATTATTTAGGGCAGTGTATGGTCATGACTGATTCAAATTGTGGAATTGTTGAAGAATCAATGAAATTAATATCGTTATTGTGAATTAATTTATAATAAAATTATACGGAAGAATAAAAGTGATCCTTAGCAAATTTTGAGTAGTATATGAAAGTTATATATATATTCCTCCTCGTCAGTAGAATAAGAAACGGTATACATGTATTGTAAAATTTGGCTATTGTTGGCGGGAAAGCTACTTTAAAGCAAATATCAGCAGAACACAAGTTTACAAATACAGTGTCAGAGATTTGATGTTATATTGAAACTGGCCACTCAAAAAATCTGCATCTTTATTTGATTGGATATTATTCTGGTACAGTCTAGATCTATACATACTCATGGCCGTGATAGTATAATTATTCTGGTACAGTCTAGATCTATAGTGAAAGTCGGACAGGATGATACGGAGTTTTGATGAATACATGAACGTATTTTTCATTTAACTCTAAAATTAAAAATTAAATGACATAAAACTTATCAGGAATTCGTTAACAGGATGAGGAGTATTTTTTTTCACGAGTGACCAGACTGATGCAGACAAGATGCCTCCCATCAAGTGAAAAAATTCCTGATAAAAAAATCTGTCGGAAGACGTTTTAACATTGTGAATCCATTTTTGTGATGTTTAACTGTGATTAAGACTTGTTACGACCAATTTGTGTACATTTTATAATTTTTTATAAATGGATTGATAGTTATTCTTTCAGCCTTAAAAACTCTTCCTTCAGAGTTTACAAATTTTATACACGCAGGTATATATTATACAGGGCCGTCTTTCTGTATTGGGGGAATGGGGCCGGGCCGTGAGAGGGGGGGAATTTTGCGTCGATTTTAAAGGAAAGGGGATTTTTTTTGCTACAAAATTTGCATCAATTATATATCTGTTTTTTTTTTATTATTTAAGTGGCACCAAGAATGTACCATTCCAAATTAAAAAAGTATGCTGTTTTCCTGTATAACATTTTCTAATTATTTATTTTAAGGGGAATTTTTCACAGGAAAAGGGGAAAAATATATACTTTTAAAAACGGTCAAACGACGGCCCTGATATATGGCAATGAACTTTATATCGAGGAGAAATTGTAGTTTTGCGCCAATAGAAATGTAACATGGTTTTCCGTCCAGTTAAAAGTAATGTTGGACAGTGACCTTAGAGGGAAATGAGATGGAAGTTTCCCAGTAGACCTGCGACTGCCAGGGTGTACATGATGTGCTGCAGAGTTCTGCAGTTCTAACAATTATGACTACCCTCTAAAACAAACATTGATTTGTAGGTATTATAGTAACCATGGTAACCGAGAAATTCTAAGCTTAACCTGCTACATATATATAATAAGACTGTTTTTTCTTTGAATTCAGACCATTTAAGGCTGATCTGGGTTTACAATGGACGCAAAGGCTATTATTGTCGTGCTTAGCGGGTTAAGGAGAGAAATAGGGCTTTACTCTGGCTTTAATATTTTCTTTTCAATTGCCAAGAAAAAAGGTTCGATACAACTGTACAATATATGGTAGTGGCAATGATACACATCTCAGGTGGGTGTGTACAGGGTACATTGAACAAGTTTTTAGATGCCAGTGTTCGAATTTCAGTGGTCTTTTGGGTATTTCTCAGGGCATTGTTCGGCCTCGTTCTCAATGCCAGTTATTTTTTTTCCCTTCCAAATTTCATGAAAAATCTTTTTATTAATTGATACAACAGGAGGACAATTCTATCTTTTGAAAAAAATGCTCCATTAGGCCTAAAAAAAAAAAAGGTTTGTTTCTGGTTACATGCCCCAAAAAATATGGGTCGGTAGGTAGGCTTTTTTTTTTTTTTATTTTTTTTTTTTATCCAAGACAGACAACACAATCATAAATATTTACTTTCATTATGCATTAACTGCAACATCACATCATGTTTAGGAAGGCAAATTAGATCCCATGAATTAGAAGTGACGAGTTTTAAATTTTTTTTTTTTTTTTTTTTTGGAAGGGCACCTTGACTTTTTTTTTCGGAGGGCCATAAAAAAGTAACGGTCGGCGGTAAAACGGGAGGGTCGGTCGGGTAACCAGAAACAAACCTATTTTTTTTAGGCCTTAACTTATACATACTGAAAAGTGGATCCCTTGAAAGCAACGAACACAAACAAGAGATAAAAGTAGCAGACTCGGTGTTATTGAATCTGTTCATGAGAGGTAATGTAAAGTGCAACATCTCTCACGCCTCCTAGCACCTGCTTATGCGGTATTCTACTGTAAAGCCATAAAGATTGGGCTTGATGATCCCGAAGGACCAATAAATAATAACACTACTGATTTGTAATGCTTTTGGAAAAATGCCTGGTTTATCATAGAAGTTTAAAATTATCATGGTTATTGGTATAGTATTGAAACGTTGACAAACAAACTTTCCATATATGTATGTATATATTTACTCTTTTTCTGTGTTCATGTTTATTTGGATGTGTGAAAAGTGCATTTTGTGATCTTATATTTACTTAAAAATATGTATAGAGCATTTTGAGAGAAAGAAATTACATACAAATGTCAAGATTTTGTATTACATGTATGTAATCTACCTCCACTGGGAATTTGATAGGGAATTTTAGCTCTGAAATACCGGATGTTGGAAATAATATTACAGAACTAAAATCTATTAACTTACATTTATGGAAATACTCCAGGTTATTGTTCTTCTGAAATACATGTATTGGTAAACGGGGTAGAACATGTAAATCGGGATCGGGATTTTCTTTCTGGAAATTGGGGGAGGACTTTTTAACATTGGGAATGAGGCTAAATATTTAATCAGTGGGTTGCAGGCCTTAAAGAAAATCTCGCCAAATAACGGCACAATTACAGATTTCGATTCTCAAAATGTGTAAGTAGTAAGTACCTCGTGGGCAGTAGGTGAGGTTTAGAAACGGTGTACATCTAATGTAAAATATACCTGTTGATGGATAGGGGCTTTAAAGGTACACATGGCAATCTTGATTTTTTGAAAACTCGCGGTGTGCCGTTAGTTTTTCTAAATAACATGCCTTATTTCAATCATTAATAAAAATACATCAAATTGTTTTTGTATATTACTGACTTTTGATAATACTGCACCAATAATATATTTCAACATTTGGTAAAATAACATAGAAAATTGAAAACACAACATTTTATTTAATGATATGCAAGCCGGTTTAAAGGGACACTGTCCGTAAGTAAGCAGATAGGGAGCACAACCAAATAACTGTCTGACTTTTATTCAGTGAAATATATACATGAAAACATGAGCATAGACATAAGTAAGTCTGTAGTAATACATTCGTGAGTTTGACAAAAAAAAGCTTAAATTATTATTTGTAAACAAAGTGGGACCCACCGTATTTACCTTTTCTGCGATCACGTGACTTCCATTAAATACGCATTAGGTTTTGGCCATAGTATTTAGTGCGTAATATATATAGCCCGCTTAGCTCAGTTGGGAGCTAGGTTGACCAATTTACGTTCACTATTATTACCGCGAGTGTAATTTTAGTTTGAGCTGTGAGTTCAAACGCCCGAAATGGTTTCTCTTTTTTTTTTGTACCGCGATTGAATTCCGTCAAACAATCCTGCTTTAATTAGTAAATATTCAGTAATGTTTGGTGTGTAATGTGTGCGAACATAATTAGTGTGTGTTTTATAAGCTAAAAGTTACGGACGGTGTCCCTTTAAAGTCAAAATGTTCCTTGATAGAAAAGTGGAGAAGCTGATATTGATGCTTGATAAAAACATCAAGATTGCCATGTGTCCTTTAAAAATGTATTTATGTGTACTTATTTATTTGAAAAACATGTTGATGGAGGATCGAGTGTTAAACACTTACTCAATGATTGCTTGTTACGATGCTGAAAAAAGATAATATTGTAAATAATCATATGTTTCACTTGCTACAAAATGTATATGATGATATAAGTTAAGTGTTTACTCTTTGATGTTTTTTTTTGTGCAAGATTGGCATTAACGCCAATAGTATATTGTAAGATATGTTCTTTTAAAATATCTTGGGTTGGGGTACTTTCAACTTTGCGATGTTTGCATTTGACTGCTCAGGTATAAATGTAACATTTTTGTTTGTCTACCCCCTTTGGGAATTCAATTGGGAATTTACTGAAAATTAATCTGAGCCATCTTCCTCTCTTATGTGTTCAAAGGCTTTTTTTTTTTTTTTTAAAGATCTTATCGGGCTTTGTTAAAATAACAAAACAAAAATGTTTGTCTCCAAAAACACTCAGTTAACGGAAATGAAAACAAGACTCTATATGACAAAGACGATACTTGCTTAGTTTTATTTGACTCAGAGTTTTCTTCAAGTATTTCATTGCTGTGTTTTATTAAATTGCCTGACCTGCTCGTTGAATGCAAGAACCGCAAGGGTAATAGTACAGCGAATCACAGTGATTCTGAGAACCCCACTATTCACAGTGATTCTGAGAACCCGCTATTCACAGTGATTCTGAACCACAGGCTAATAGTACAGCTAATCACAGTGATTCTGAGAACCCTGTGTGGTTCTCTGGCAAGAATAGGGCCACTGCATATCACCCTGCCCCCTCTCCCGAATTCATGTTCAATTTGTCAGTTTTGTCATGTTCATTAAAGGTCTTCATCATGATCCCTGTATTGTTTCAGTCGCTACTTGAGTGGTGGTAGAAAACAATGACTAACTGAGTGTTTACAATAGAATTTGAAGCAACTTTGCAGTTCTGTAGGTGAGAAGGTTCTAGGCCCATTCTGCACATTTTGATCTAGATGTAAATGGAGAGTGTTTCTGGAATGTTCACTTCTGTTGGCACCATATAACCCAGTTCAAGAATCGCGAGCTTGGTATCATTCAATACAACAATAATCTTCTTCTTCTAGATCATGTAGATTAGGACAGACGTGGAATCTATGTTCGGTTATGCTTCATATTTAGGCAGCCGTTGATAATTTTTTTCGTTTTGTTTTTTAATTGTATTGGTATTTATAAGTTTATTCACCATGTATGTTAATGTGTTAATTTCTAAAGGAATAGTAGTCGGTGTGGTTGCCTAGACCGTATAGTTTGTCCTGGATGTTAAAAGTGCTTAAAAGTATAAAATAAGAGAAGTAGTGCTGCTTTGTGGTTATTTAGGAACCATCAATAGTAACCCCAAATTTGTACACATGCATACATTGTTTTTGTATACATGCATTCGGTGTATATGTACACATGCATACATTGTTTTTGTATACATGCATTCGGTGTATTTGTAAACATGCATTCAGTGTATTTGTACACATGCATTCATACACATGCATTCAGTGTATTTGTATACATGCATTCGGTGTATATGTACACATGCATACTTGTTTTTGTTTACATGCATTCGGTGTATATGTACACATGCATACATTGTTTTTGTATACATGCATTCGGTGTATATGTACACATGCATACATTGTTTTTGTATACATGCATTCGGTGTATTTGTAAACATGCATTCAGTGTATTTGTATACATGCATTCGGTGTATATGTACACATGCATACTTGTTTTTGTACACCTTCATAAGTGTTTGTACACATACATTCAGTGTATTGTACACATGCATTCAGTGTATTTGTACACATGCATTCAGTGTATTGTACACATGCATGCAGTGTATTATACACATGCATTCAGTGTATTTGTACTGATGCATTCAGTGTATTGTACACATGCATTCAGTGTATTATACACATGCATTCAGTGTATTTGTACTGATGCATTCGGTGTATTTGTACACATGCATTCAGTATATTGTACACATGCACTCGGTGTATTGTACATAAGCATTCAGTGTATTGTACACATACATTCGGTGTATTTGTACACATGCATTCAGTATATTGTACACATGCACTCGGTGTATTGTACATAAGCATTCAGTGTATTGTACACATACATTCATTGTATTTGTACACATGCATTCAGTATATTGTACACATGCACTCGGTGTATTGTACATAAGCATTCAGTGTATTGTACACATACATTCATTGTAATTGTACACATACATTCAGTGTATTGTACACATGCATTCAGTTTATTGTACATAAACATTCAGTGTATTGTTAACATGCATTCAGTGTATTGTTAACATGCATTCAGTGTATTGTACACATGCATTCAGTGTATTTTTAACATGCATTCTGTGTATTGTACACATACATTGATCGTGTGTAAGTCTCTCTTATCAATGTGTGTTTTGTATATATATGAATAGTTATATGTTTCTTGTTTACTTGTTTAATTTTTTTTACGATCGAGTGTATAAAGGATTCTTTAGAGTTGACAGCTAATAAATTAATAGATCTACCATATTGTTTTACATTTGTCAGACTTTTGATTTGGGAAATGTTTGCCCTACCACGTGACCAGTATAGGTAGCCACATTAGGGTTCAGTTCCACTGGCCAAGGGCAAGCTTGTGGAATAGCATGTTGTCAGTCGTCTCTCAGTAAGCTAATTCTTGAAGTTATCACAATTTCAGTAAACACAATTTTAAATTTTCACCAAATTTAATTAGAAAGTTTGTTTCGATGAAATCTCAACAAGTTGGCAAGTAGCATAAGTCACCTGTGCTTTTCAGAGTTATTCCCTTTGATTATTTAAAAAAATATGGTTTGAGCTTGTTGACGTCTTAACTTTAGTAAATACGTTCCTCTACTCACAAAATTTGACATGAAAGTGTTTCAGTGTGATCTCAAACAAGTTTGACGAGATGAAAGTTTGTTTCAATGTGATCTCAAACAAGTTTGACGAGATGAAAGTTTGGAGATGAAAGTTTGTTTCAGTGTGATCTCAAACAAGTTTGGTGAGATGAAAGTTTGTTTCAGTGTGATCTCAAACAAGTTTGGTGAGATGAAAGTGTGTTTCAGTGTGATCTCAAAGAGATGAAAGTGTGTTTCAGTGTGATCTCAAACAAGTTTGATGAGATGAAAGTGTGTTTCAGTGTGATCTCAAAGAGATGAAAGTGTGTTTCAGTGTGATCTCAAACAAGTTTGATGAGATGAAAGTTTGTTTCAGTGTGATCTCAAACAAGTTGGACAAGATGAAAGTTTGTTTCAGTGTGATCTCAAACAAGTTGGACAAGATGAAAGTTTGTTTCAGTGTGATCTCAAACAAGTTTGGTGAGATGAAAGTTTGTTTCAGTGTGATCTCAAACAAGTTTGGTGAGATGAAAGTGTGTTTCAGTGTGATCTCAAACAAGTCTGATGAGATGAAAGTTTGTTTCAGTGTGATCTCAAATAAGTTTGATGAGATGAAAGTGTGTTTCAGTGTGATCTCAAAGAGGTGAAAGTGTGTTTCAGTGTGATCTCAAACAAGTTTGATGAGATGAAAGTGTGTTTCAGTGTGATCTCAAAGAGATGAAAGTGTGTTTCAGTGTGATCTCAAACAAGTTTGATGAGATGAAAGTGTGTTTCAGTGTGATCTCAATGTAGTTTGATGAGATGAAAGTTTGTTTCAGTGTAAAGTTTGTTTCAGTGTGATCTCAAACAAGTTTGGTGAGATGAAAGTGTGTTTCAGTGTGATCTCAAACAAGTTTGATGAGATGAAAGTGTGTTTCAGTGTGATCTCAAAGAGATGAAAGTGTGTTTCAGTGTGATCTCAAACAAGTTTGATGAGATGAAAGTTTGTTTCAGTGTGATCTCAAACAAGGTGGACAAGATGAAAGTTTGTTTCAGTGTGATCTCAAACAAGTTGGACAAGATGAAAGTTTGTTTCAGTGTGATCTCAAACAAGTTTGACAGTGTCAAACAGTCTTCAGAGCCTTTGATAATATCGATGAGCACACTTGGTCTTGTGTATGCAATATCTTTCTAAACAGTTGCCTATATTTTTTTTACCAAATTTGATTCAATGTTTGTTAATAAGATCGTGGGTGAGTTTGACAAGGAGCAAATGTAATGCATTTGTAATGGTTACTGCCCTTGAGTACTGAAATATAAACGAACTTCAGCTTCTCTCTGTGTAATAACATTACTATGATTAGTGAATGTTTTTCGATTTTTAACCATTTTCATTTGAAAATGAGGATAGTAAAAGGTATTGCAGAATTGTTGCCATATGTTAAGATGAAATAAGAGAATTTCAGCTTGTGTAAGCGATAAATTAAATCAACAGGAATGATGTCTTTAAACAAGAAGTTTCTACTATTTTAATACTATTTACACTGGTACAGTAGTTTCCAATTTTTGTCAAAACTTAATTTGAAGGTTTGTGTCAGATTTTCACAGGGAACAAAAGAATGCAAATGTTAAAGTGAATATTAGCTCTACTGGCCAGATTAAGTAGGGCGTATACTTTTTGATGTCAACACTCTTACTTCATTTTGCATCCAATCTTTATCAAACTGGGACAGAGTGTTAATATCCATAAGAGCTCGGGCAACTTAAAAAACACCAATATCAGATAATAAACATCAGCCTCACTGAGTTATGGTCTTTGAGTTAATGAAAAATGCTATATTTAGCCTTGTCAAACACTCCAGCGCTTTCATTTGGATCTAATATTTACCAAACTTGGCTAGATTTGTAATTTCAATGACAGCTCAAGACGAAGTACCGGGTTATTAACACCAGAGTTATGGCCCTTGATTTAATGAAACTGCCATATTTTGACTTGCCAATCCTCCTGTGCCTTCATTTTGCATCTGAGCGTTACCAAACTAAACCAGAGTCTAAATATCAATAAAAAGCTCGGACAGTTTAAAAAATCACCAATATCGGATAATAAACATAAGAGTTATGGCCCTTGGTTTAATGAAAACTGCTATATTTTGCATTCTGAACACTAGCACCTTCATTTTGCATCCGGTCTTTACAAAACAGGGTTGAAAACATTAATATTGGATAATAAACATCAGAGTTGTGACCCTTGATTTAATTTAAAGGGGTTGATGCACTATTTTTAAACAAGATTTATTTACAAGGGCTCTGACAACCGTAAAAATAGCTGAAAGAATAATCAAAATTCCATGAAAAATAAATGAGATATGAAAATTTGCAAAGAACATAAATGGAGGCAGCCATCTTGGAACGATGACGTCATTGTGCCTTTTCACTATGTAATATGACATACTGACAAAATATATATAAGCAAAGAACTGCAAATTGATTAAAAATAAATATAAAAATGTAAAATTTATAAATTGTATGCTTATTTTTCATTTCCAGTAATTTTCTTTGCTTTAAAAGACATTTTATCAGTATGCCATATATGGTAAAAAAAAGCGCGATGACAACATCGTTCCAAGATGGCTGCCTCGATTTGTGTTTCTTTGCAAATTTTCAATATGTCATGCCTCCTTTATTTTTCATGCCATTCTGATAATTCTTTCAGCTTTTTTCAAGTTGTTCAGAGCCCTTTGAAATAAACATTGTTTGAAAATAGTGCATCAACCACATTAATGAAAAATGTATATGTTGTCATCACTCTAGCACCTTCATTTTGCATCTGATCCCAAACGTGGTCAGTGTCTTAATGTCGATGAAATCTCTGACGATTCAAAAAACACCATTATCGGATAATAAACATCAGAGTTATGGCCCTTGATTTAATGAAAAAATATTTGTTTTGCCTTGTCAACACATGGTTTCCATCCAAGAAAAGTGGTTAAAATCCAAGGAACAGTATACACACACTTATGATTTCAGTAACACAACAAGAACAAGAATTAATTTTTAGAAAATGCCACGCCCCCGGGGTTGCTTATTAGAAACAATACGGTATATGTTTTGCCTTGTCAACACATGGTTTCCAGTTGTCACCAAATTTGATTGAAGGTTTTGTTTCAATAAGATCTCGGGCAGGTTCTGTCACGAGCAAAATCAATGGAGGTATTGCCCTTGATTAAGTTGATAAAGAGAATTTCAGCTTTTGTACGCGACTAAGTAATAAATTAATAAATGTTTTACCAAATTTGATTGTAATTTAGATGAATTTGACAATGAACAAAATCGGAGGGTGTATTAGAGAGTTTATTGCAGTTAAAGCTACACAGTCCCTATTTTAACTGGTAATAATAACTCGTGAATATGAATGAGTCGCGTGTAAAGTAGTTTCAAATCGACGAACACACCCAAAACTCTGTATATAATTAAGGCAGAAAGCGATGCGTAAAATTATACAATTTGATTTAGCCTGCGTACAGGTAAAATCAGTAAATATACAGCTTGAGAATATATGTGATAAAAAAATAGTTCCCCGGAACGGGATTTGAACCACAGCCTTGCATTTTTAAGTTTTGAGGTTGTACGCTGAACCACTTCACCTTGGCTATTTATTGGTATGTTGTAGCATTTTTAACACTAAATAGGCATTACGTATCAAGCGCTAAATAAAAAGTCGAGATATGGTTGTTTTGAGGCAAAGTCCCAGGGTGCGGAGCCAAAAATAATGTTGCACTACCCTAAAATTGGTTGAATTCCGTTCAGCGGTTTAGGCGAAGATATTGTAACAGACGGATGAACGAACGGAGGCGATTTTAATATACCTCATTTTTAGCTCTACTGGCCAAGGGCCAGCACATTCTGGAGGTATATATAGGTAGTACTGGTTCTACTCAGGAAAACTCAGGTGTTCTCCACCACAAAAAACATCGACTGTCATACATGTATGTGACCTTACATGTGCTGACAATATTCAAATAGACATAACTCCTTCAACACCTTCCTTCCGTCAGCAGGCTAATGTGAATGAACGTGATCTAACATTTTTCTCGCACAATAACTTACTACCGTACACATCATTCACACATATACATGACCGCAACAAGCGTCTCCGTGGTCGAAGGGTTAGAGATGTTGCGTTGTAAACCTCAACTTTGCGAGTTCGAATCCCACTGGGAGCTCGACTTGTATGTGAGGAAGTGTTTATTCTTATGAATGTCTGTACTAGTTCTACCCAGGAAAAATGGGTGGTCTGCCTCCACCAAAAAAACACTAGAAATTGTTATTGTCCATGGGACAAAAACGTATGGCTCCCCCAATCGCCCAAACAGACATAATTGACAACTCTAGGTCCAACCTTTCTCTATTGATCGGAGATCGTTTCGATATTCAATATCCCTGTGACTGTATCTACTCATAACCTGTATCAGTAATATCTACTGGTTATGACCAACCATCCTTCCAAGTTTGAGGACCCTAGGTCCAACCATTCTCTAGTTATTGATCGGACATTGTTTTTTATTTATCAGGGATCATTTTGATAATCAAGGTCACTGCGACCTTGACCTTTGACCTAGTGACCCCAAAATCAATAGGGGTCATCTACGGGTCACGACCAACCATCCTTCCAAGTTTGAAGACCCTAGGTCCAAGCATTGTGTAGTTATTGATCGGACACATTTTGATAGTCAATGTCAGCGTGACCTTGACCTTTGACTTAAGTGACCCCAAAATCAATAGGGGTCATCTACTGGTCATGACCAAACATCCTTCTAAGTTTGAGGACCCTAGGTCCAAGCATTGTGTAGTTATTGATCGGACATTGTTTGGATAGTCAATTTAGCCTTGACCTTTGACCTAGTGATCCCAAAATCAATAGGGGTCATCTACTGGTCATGACCAACCATCCTTCCACGTTTGAGGACCCTAGGTCTAAGCATTGTGTAGTTATTGATCGGACATCATTTTGATAGTCAATGACCTTTGACCTAGTGACCCTAAAATCAATAGGGGTCTTCTACTGGTCATGATCAACCATCCTTCCAAGTTTGAGGACCCTAGGTCCAAGCATTGTGTAGTTATTGATCGGACATCGATTTGATAGTCGATGTCACCGCGACCTTGACCTTTGACCTAGTGACTCTAAAATCAATAGGGGTCATCTACTTGTCATGACCAACCATCCTTCCAAGTTTGAGGACCCTAGGTCCAACTATTCTCTAGTTATTGATCGGACATCGTTTGTGACACAGACAGACCTACAGACAGATCTACAGAAAGCACTTCGTGTAGTGGAGCCATAATTAAAAAAATCGACCGTCATATATAACTTACATGTGTTGAAAATGACGTAAAACACCATACAAACATGACCGCAACAGTAGACAAATACCTTTACCTACTTTGCTACTTTACTTCATTCCCATACAATAACAGACGTGGAGAAACCAGACTTCTTCCATAACCTACCTACGTCTACATGAAGCCCTGTGTGGTTACCGGGTGTAGGATAGGACAAGTGCATATCCCGTTAGAGGCAGAGTGGTTGGACCCACCTCCGTGGTAACGTCATTGTAAATGGAGTGTCTAATACAGAATTTGCAGCAACTCTGCAGTTCTGCAGGCTTCGAGGCCCATTCTCCATATTTTATCTCGATGTGAATGGAAGACGAGCATGGCATGTTCATTCTTGTTTGGCGCCATATAACCTTTTTGTATTTGTGAAAAGTAAAGCTCTATTTTAATTCATACATCTACATGACAGTAAAGTAGTACACTTTGACATTCAATATTTCATTCAAGCTTTACGCATCAAAGGCAGGCTTTTGACACTACATGTATACATCTACATGAGTACTATAACTCTAAAACGATTAACTTCTTTGAGATTGAACAGTTTGTTGCTCCATGTTCTTAGTAAAATATAATCCGTAATCGGGGCATTCGGGCCGAATGGGGAGGGGGCATATAGCAGTATCTATGTCCGTCCTGTCCGGACGTCCGAGTGTCCCTCCGTCCCGAAACATTTACGTGTGTATCGCCTCCCACAGTTTTCAACTGATAGTTTTGAAACTGTTCAGGATGTTTTCCTGTGATGTCAAGTTGTGCATATCGATTCTACGTCAAATTGACATTGTATTACCGGCGTTACAGCCCTTTTTTCGTTAAATTTTACTTTGAAATATCTTGTGTTTGGGATCACTCTGCGTCCGTCGTCTGTCGTCCGTCCGTCATCGTCGTAGTCATTAACTTTTCTTCAAACGACTTTTCCTCAGAAACCGTCTGGCTAATTCTGCCCAAACTTCACATGGATGATCCTTAGATGAATGCTTTTTAGATTTGTTAAAATTGGGTCAGCACGACATCCAAGATGGCCGCCATTACTATATATGGTCGAAACCTTAAAAAATCTTCTCCAGAACCGCTGAACAGAGTTCAACAGTTTTTCTTTTAAAATGATCGCCAACGCCTAGACTATCAAGTTTGTTCAAATGAAGTCCCCGGGGTCAAAAATGGCCGTGCCCCGGGGATCCGAAGTTTGTATATTGAGATTTTGCATGTTTTTCATATAGACATATAGGAAAAAACTTTAAAAAATCTTCTCTGAAACCAGAAGGCACAGAGCTCTCATGTATTACATGTAGCATCAGCTTATGGTCCTCTACTAAGTTTGTTCAAATGGTGACCCTGAGGTCAAATTTGTCCCGCCCCGGGAGTCACAGTTTTACATAGACTTATATAGGAAAATATTTTAAAAAATCTTCTTCCCGGAAACTACAAGAGCCAGAGGTTTGATATTTTGCATTTACTATAAGCTTATGGTCCTTTACCGAGTTTGTTCAAATGGTGACCCTCGGGTCACATTTTGCCCCGCCCTGGTGGTCACAATTTTACATAGGCTTGTATCTATAGGAAAAACTGAAAAAAAATTCTTCTATGGAACCACATGGCACGGAGCTCTCATGTATTACATGCAGCATCAGCTTATAGTCCTCTACTTAGTTTGTTCAAATGGTGACCCTGGGGTCAAATTTGTTCCCGCCCCGGGGGTCACAGTTTTACATAGACTTATATAGGAAATTTTTAAAAAAAATCTTCTCGGAAACTACAAGAGCCTGAGGTTTGATGTTTTGCATTTACTATAAGCTTATGGTCCTTTACCAAGTTTGTTCAAATGGTGACCCTCGGGTCACATGTGGCCCCGCCCCTGGGTCACAGTTTTACATAGGCTTGTAAAGAGAAAAAGTGAAAAAAAATCTTTTTCTCTGTCACATGTTTTACATAGACATGTATAGGGAAAAACTTAACAAATCTTCTCTGAAACTGCAAGAGCCAGAGGTTTAATATTTTGCATTTACTATAAGATTATGGTCCTCTATCAAGTTTGTTCAAATGGTGACCCTTGGGTAAAATTTGACTCCACACCATGGGTCACAGTTTTACATAGACTTTAGTTCCTATTATATAGGAAACACATTAAAGTCGTCTTCTCTGGAACTACAAGAGCCAGAGGTTTAATATTTTGCATTTACTATACTCTTTTGGTCCTTTACCAAGTTTGTTCAAATGGTGACCATGGGTTCACATTTGGCCCTGTCCCAGGGGTCACATTTTACATAGACTTATATAGGGAAAAACTTAAATTTTTTCTCTGAAACCGCACAGCTCTCATATATATTACATGTAGGCCTGGGGTCACATTTGGCTCTGCCCATGGTGTTACTCTCTAGCACCTTCATTTTGTATTTGATCTTTACCAAACTTTGTCAGTGTCTTAAACTGTCTATATCAATGTTGTGTCTTAAACTGTCTATATCAATGTTGTTATACACAACAGAGCCCACATTTCTTGAACAATCTTAACCAAACTTGCACAGATTGTATATGACCATAAGATTTCGAAGAAGTTCGATAATGTGCCAGTACTCAGGTGATCGCTTTAGGGCCATCTTGGCCCTCTTGTTTACCTGTTTTATCTCATTTTCAAAATATTATACTCATACTTTTCGATTTCAGATGGAATCAACGGGGCAAACAATACACGAGTCGATGGAAGACGTTGACGATCACCAAACACATTTCCGTCTGCGCGAAAGTACCGGGCGGGCTTTTGCAGAAGATCTCAACAACCGGGTCATGTACTGGTCTATCGGAGAATCAGTCGCCGTTTTGATCATCGGGATCGGCCAGGTGCTTGTTCTTAGAAGCTTTTTTACGGAAAAGAAAACAGCAGGATATCACTCACTGAACTCCGTCATTAATTAGGTTTAACTATTTTGGCTCATATGTTTGAATTTTAAAAAGGAAAAAACAGCATTTATTAAGGGGTTTTATAAAACGACCATTGTCCGAATAAACAAAATGTCACAAGTTAGTAAACGAATGAGCTTGAGAGTGAACTTCACAACAGCAAATGAACAGTAACAAAACTTCAAAAATAAAAGGAACAAATTAAAGTTTGAAGACAGACAACTTGCAGATTAATATAAGTGGCAGCGGTAGGATTGTGATACTCGTCTAGTCGGTTTTAGATTATCTTTTGCCGTTATACATGTTAAGAAGTGTATACTTTTTTCTTTTTTTTTTAAATGGTTAATTTTTCAGGCATCAAATAAAAATGATTTTTAGTGGTAATTAACACATCCATTATTTTTGAAAATCGATTCCGACCAATTCCATTTTGTGCTATTTAGACATTTGCACATTTCGACCAAGTTCTAAAGTTGTGTTTAAAATTGATTATACAGTTAATGACCACTTTTCTCATTGAAAACACATCTTTTGACGTTGTTTTTTTATTATTATTATTACTCGGTAGTGATTAAGGAACTTTTTTTTAGTATGTCATATTGCATTTACTAGTCTAGAGCAAACGCATCATGCATCATAGATAACTCACGAACAACTCAGTTATTTTTATTACTTCTTATGGCTATAATTCGTTTCTATGGAATTCGCTAACTTGGTGTTGATGTTCCTGGGTAAATGTGTACGATATGTATACATGTAATTGACAAATGTGCAATAGTGTAATTGAAATAGCATAAAACAGCGAGACTAATTGTTTGTTTTTAAATATACTTAAATAGTTCATTATAAAAAAATCGAACATTTTCATGGAATAAAACACTGGAGTATTTTGTGGAGAGAGCAAGAGAGAGAATTCTATAACAACGGTCGCCCATGATGAAAACAAAGGGTACCGATGTAATATTCTGGCAAGCGAGAATGACAATCGCTAGCCACAAGATGCAATTTACTACTATCTCAATAAAAATGATTATGACCATACACAGTAGAAACTATATTAATAATTAATATGGGGGTTAGCTATATTTATTTAGATTGCACCATATTCCTTTAATAACTTCCCTGTGTGGTTATTGGGGTAGAATACAACCACTTCAATCTCACAAACACACCATCACATACAGAGGGGTAGGACAAAAACAATACAACAACACGATCTTATGGCCAGTCTTTTATCCACAACATTTTGGCCAGTCATTTAGCCCCCAACATTTTGTGCTCTCCATATGTCACATGCTCCTCCATATGCAGCATCAAAAAGCAAATACAAATATAGGCTGCGCGCTCAAGGCGCGCCGCAATGAGCCTGGCACGTTCTGTCAGTCGCCATGTATATAACGTTTCATGTGTTGGTGCGCCTTAAAACCCAATTCAATTCCTTTAATAACTATTTAGGAACGGGCAACTTTGTGTTTTATTTTCATAATAATGTAACAAAACATGTCACATTAATAATGAAGTACATTATATAATAATATAGTTTTCTAGATAGCATCTACTATGTAATTTGCAGCAACTCTGAAAGTCTATACGTTAGAAGGTTCTAGGCGACTGGTCCATTCTCCATATTTTTATCTTGATGTAAATGGAGGATGAGCCTGTACGGCATGTTCATTCCTGTTAGGCGTCGTATAACCTTTCATGTGTTGTTGCGCCGTAAACCCAATTCAGTTCAATTTTAGTAAGCATGTTTATTTTTAGTTCAATTAATTATATTGGAATTAAATCAGGCCAATTATATGTGTGGTTCCTATTACATGCTAAAACATATTTTTTAGATTAGGTAGGTAGAGAAAATATATTTTCTAAAACTATTTAGTATTATATTTTGTCTATTTCTTCCACTCAGTACTATTATAACATAATTAACTAAAATATATTTTTGTTAATATGAGATACAGAACAGGTAAAAAACTCTTTTTTTCCATAAAATGTTTAGGAATGGAATGGTCCGGAAACCGGAACCACACATAATTTTATTTGGCCTAAGCCTTTGACGACCTGGTGAACTTATGTAATTCTTAGATGAGACGATGTACCAAAGCTTCTGATATTTCCCTTCATTTAGATATTATTTTAGATACGTTTTTCGAATTAACAGCCATGTGTTTCAGCCATGCAGCTGACGTGTCGCTCATAAAGAAAGATATGATTAAATTTTTATACGATATGCGTGTTTCTTGTTTATGCTCCAATTTCCTGTTTTTAGCTCGACTGATCAGAGATCAGCAGAGCTTATGCCGTGGTGCGGCGTCCGTCCGTCTGTCTGTCTGTCCGTAAACTTTTTTTTGTAGCGACTACTCCTCTGAAACTACTAAATGGATTTTCATGAAACTTTACAGAAATGTTGCCCATGAAGTCTAGTTGATCCTAGCAAAAATTCATGTTGATGTGAAATCCAAGATGGCTGCCAAATCTAAAAATAGGTTTTTAAAAAACAAGTTTGTAGCGACTACTTCTTGAAAACTCTAAGTGATATTGATATGGGACTTTTTCTAAAATGATCAGCATGACATGATGTTGGTCCTTGTCGAAAATCGTTTTGATTCAATGTTAAACATGGCTGCCAGCGGCCATCTTTGTTTACATAGAGTTATATAATGAAAACTTGTAGCGACTACTCCTCTGAAACTACTTGACGGATTTTCATGAAACTTCACAGGAATGTTGCTCTTGATGTCTTATTGATCCTAGCAAAATTTCAGGTCGGCCGGAAATTCAAGATGGCCGCCCTGGCTAAAAATAAATTTTCAAAATACAAGTTTGTAGCGACTACTTCTTGAAAACTATAAGTGATATTGATATAGGACTTTTTCTAAAATGATCAGCATGACATGATGTTGGTCCTTGTCAAAAATCGTTTTGATTCGACGTTAAACATGGCTGCCAGCGGCCATCTTTGTTTACATAGAGTTATATAATGAAAGCTTGTAGCGACTACTCCTCTGAAACTACTTGACGGATTTTCATGAAACTTCACAGGAATGTTGCTCTTGGTGTCTAATCCTAGCAAAATTTCAGGTCGGCCAAAAATTCAAGATGCCACGGCTAAAAATAATTTTTCGAAAAACAAGTCTAGCGATTACTTCCTGAAATCAAAATCAATCAGTAGAGCTTCAAGGTCATTGACCTCTTGTTTTAAAGAACACTGCCTTTAAGTTGTTATCGAACATAAAAAATTAGCATCTCGAAGTATAATATAGCATCCTTCTGATTTTAAAACTGCTTGTATAAGTGATATTGATATGGGACTTTTTCTAAAATGATCAGCATGACATGATGTTGGTCCTGGTCGAAAATTGTTTTGATTCGATTTTACACATGGCTGTCAGCGGCCATCTTTGTTTACATAGAGTTATCTAGTAAAAACTTTTAGCGACTACTCATCTGTAACTACTCGACAGATTTTCATGAAACTTCACAGGAATGTTGCTCCTGATGTCTAATTGATCCTAGCAAAATTTCATGTCGGCCGGAAATTCAAGATGGCCGCCACGGCTAAAAATAGATTTTTAAACTACAAGTTTGTAGCTGTATCTTGAAAACTATAAGTGATATTGATATGGGACTATGACAAAATGATCAGTATGACATGATGTTGATCCTTGTCAAAAATGATTTTGATTTGATGTTAAACATGGCCGCCAGAGGCCATCTTTGTTGACATAGAGTTATATAATGAAAACTTGTAGCGATTACTCCTCTGAAACTACTTGAGGGATTTTCATGAAACTTCACAGGAATGCTGATTTAGCTATCAAAAACCTATCAGTAGAGCTTCAAGGTCATTGACCTCTTGTTTTTTTTTTTCATTATTTTATTTTTTTAACCAGACAGATCGGACCAGTAACAGGGGAGTTGTGGCCCTTGATTTATTTAAAAATGCTATATTTTGCCTTGTTAAGATGATAGTGCCTTCATTTTTCATCGGATCTTTATTCAACTTTACCAGATTGTTAATATCAATGAAAGCTTTGATAAATTTGAAAAACAGCCAGATTGGACCATTTACATAGGAGTTATGGCCCTTGATTTTCTGAAATATTCTATATTTTGGCCTCATTAAGACGAAAGGGCCTTCATTTGGACGGATTTCAGTGAAACTTTTCAGGGATGATCAGTACCAAGTCTAGTTGTACATATCGTCACCGTGTTCCGGTTGAATGATTTTGGCGGAGTTATGCCCCTTTGAAGGTTTTAATACACAAACTTTGTCCTGACTAGTTCTCCTGAACCCCTGGCCCGATTTAAACGAAACTTGATCAGTTCCAGGTCTAGTTGTGCAAATCATCGCCGTGTTCCGGTTGAATGATTTTTGGCAGAGTTATGGCTCTTTAAAGTTTTTAATACACAAACTTGGTCTGGACTAATTCTCCTGAACCCCTCGCCAGATTTCAAAGAAACCTTACAGGGATGATCAGCACCAAGCCTAGTTTTGCATATCATCGTCGCGTTCTGGTTCACTAATTTTTGGCAGAGTTATGGCCCTTTAAAGGTTTTTGATACACAAACATTTTCCGGGCTAATACTCCTGAACCCCTGGCTGGATTCAACGAAACCTGACAAGGATGATCATTATCAAGCCTAGTTGTTCATATCATCGCCATATTCCGGTTAAATGATTTTTGGCAGAGTTATGGTCCTTTAAAAGTTTTAATAGACAAACTTTGTGGAGATAAGTCTCTTCTGAACTCCTTGCCGGATTTTAACGAATCTTGATGGGGATGATCAGTACCAAGCCCAGTTGCACATATCGTTGCCGTTTTCTGGCTGAATGAATTTTGGCAGAGTTATGACTCCTTAAAGGTTTCAATACACTATTTTTGTACAGACTTGTTCTCCTGAACCTCTGGCCGGATTTCAACAAAACTTGGCAGGGATGATCAGTACCAAGCCTAGTTGCGTATATCATCGCCATGCTCCGGTTGAATGATATTATACATAAAACTTTATGTTTAGCCAGTAGAGCGTCCACAGGCCCTCTTGGGCCTCTTGTTTCGATTTCAACTGGTATTTTAACAAATCACATGAGCCGGACTCCTATGAATAACCTGATGTAAAACGTATACTGTAGTCTTCTCCGGACTGCTTTTACGTTTTACACATCATAATAAAAAAGCAACGTTCTGTGGGTTTTTTTTAGCCATTTTTTTTATATAGCCACAGTAACTGGTACAGTTATAACGTTCAGAATTTTCGTATTGACGAATTTGGCTCCACTTTTTTTTTTTTACATTTTTACAAAACAATTGATGATGAAACAAGAGGTCAATGACCTTGAAACGCTCTCCTGAATATATCTAACAAGTTAGGCATTGGCAAGGTATCATAACCTGTTATATGCTTGTCATTATTTGAAGGGTTTGTTAATCATTAAACAATCCTTTTTGTCAGAGTAAATTACAGTCTCAAATGAAAATCATTTTTGTAAAAGGAGTAACATTCCTGTAAAGTTTGATGAAAATCATTCAAGTTGTTTCAGAGGAGTAGTTGCCACAAGTTTTTCCTATGTAACTCTGTGTAAACAAAGAGGGCTGCTGGTGGCCATGTTTGACGTCAAATAAAGAAAATGCAGTAGTCGCCACAAAATTCTATTTTTAAAGCATATTTTTTAGCTGTGGTGGCCATCTTAAAAGTTTCAGCCAATTTGATATTTACTTAGAACCAACTGGACATCAAGAGCAACATTCCTATAAAGTTGCATGAACATCTATCAAGTAGTCGCCACAAGTTGTTCCTATATATAACTATAAACAAAGATGTCCGCTGGCGGCCATGTTTGACATAGAATCAAAGTGAATTTTGTTTAGATTCAACTACATGTTACGTCAGTCATTTTGGTATAGGTTCAAAATCAACTTGAGGGGTTTGAAAAGTACTATCGCCACAAACTTCTATATTTAAAAAATATTTTTAGCTATGGTGGTCATCTTGAATTCCCGGCAAATATGGCCATTGGAGGCCATACGTCAGTCCTTTTGGTATAGGTTCAAAATCAATACCACTTATGGTTTTTAGCTCGACTATTCGAAGAATAAGAGAGCTTATGTAATCACCCCGGCGTCGGCGTCGGCGTCCCACATCAAGGTGTGCGTGTAAGCTGTGTTTACAAGTCTATATCTCTTACATTTCTTATCCTACCACAACCAAATTTGTTCATGTGTTTCCTTGTAGCATTATCTTAAGGTCTGCATAAGCAATTTTGGTTCCTGTAACCCATGGGCTCCCATGGAACGCAAATTATGATAGCCCTTAAAATATGTCTGTTTCACATCAAATTTTGCGTGTAAGCTGTGTTTACAGGTCTATATCTCTTACATTTTTTGTCCTAGCTGAACTAAATTTTGGAATTGGTTTCCTTATAGTATGTTGTAAAGGGTTGGATAAGTAATTTTGTCTTCTGCAAATTCTGGGCTCCCATGGAACCCAAATTTTGTTGGCCCATAAAATGTGCAATAAATGCAGATCTAGGTTTGCATGTAAGCATGTATATACAGGTATCTATAATTTTGGTTTGGGATTTGTTATAGCATTATGCATCTTATTACTTCACCCATATTGGGTCATGGGCTCCCCCCTCTACCCCCGCCCCCACTCCCTTCCACACCTTTTTTTATATTTGTTTTTACATATTTCTGTGTTGTTTTAGTCAATTCTTACACATATATGTTGCAACCCGCCCCCACCACCCCATGCCTCTCACCCCATCACCCATTTTTGGACATATTTCTGTGAGCTTTTGTTAATTCTTACACATATATGTTTGCAACCCTCCCTGCCCCCACCACCCCTCCCACCCGCCTCTCACCTCATCACCCCCACTCCCACCCGCCCCAGACTTGAAACTGTTTTTTATTTTTTTTTACATATTTCTGTGTTGCTTTTGTCAGTTCTTACACATATATGTTGCAACCCCCCCAACCCACTCCCGCCTCTCACCCCCGCTCACCCCCACCCAACCTCCACTTGAAAATCTAATTTTGTTGTTGTTTTTATATATATTTTTGTGTTGTTTTAGTCATTTCTTACACATATATGTTGCAAACTTCCCGTCCCCCAACCCCCACCCCGCCTCTTACCTCCACCCCGCCTCTCACCCCCACCCAACCCCCCCAACCCACTCCCGCCTCTCACCCCCGCTCCCCCCCCCCCCAACCCCAACTTGAAAATCGATTTTTTTTTTTTTTTTTTTTACATATTTCTGTGTTGTTTTAGTCATTTCTTACACATATATGTTGCAAACTTCCCGTCCCCCAACCCCCACCCCGCCTCTCACCCCCCCCCCCCCCCCCCTTGAAACTTTTTTTTTTTACATATTTCTTTGTTGTTTTAGTCAATTCTTACACATATATGTTGCACCCTCCCCCCAGCCCCCAACTCACTCACGCCTCCCCCCCCCCCCGCACCCCCACCCCACCCCCACTTGAAACTTTTTTTTTTTTTTTTTTACATATTTCTGTGTTGCTTTTGTCAATTCTTACACATATATGTTGATGGTATATACTAACTATAAATTTATTATTCTCCGAAAAATCGAATAGTCGAGCTGCGCTGTTCTCCGACAGCTCTTGTTGAAAAGTACTAGTCGCCACAAACTTAGCACTTAAAACTAGATATTAAGAGCTACATTGATGTGAAGTTTTATAAAAATCCATCAGAAGAATGTCCACTGGCAGTCATGTTTAATATCGAATCAAAATTAATTTTGTTTACGACCAACTCTTTGTCATGCTAGTCAATTTGGTAATGGTTCCAAATCAATACCCTTATGGTTTTTGAGAAGTAGTCGCCACAAAAGTGTATTTTCAAAATCTATTTTCATATTCATTTTGTCTTTTTTTGTTTATGCTCATTAAAGGTTTTCATCATGACCCCTGCATTGTTTCAGGTGCCATCTCGCTCAAATCACTAAGAGCAGTGGCAGAAAAACAATAAACGTGGCTCCAGCGTAAATGGAGTGTCTACAATAGAATTTGCAGCAACTCTGCAGTTCAGGGTGGGAAGGTCCTAGGTCCATTCTCCATATTTTATCTCGGTGTACATGGAGGGTGAGCCTGCATGTCCATGCCTGTTAGGTGACATATAACCTGCGCCTTAAAACCCAATTCAATTCAATTCAGCTTTGGTAGCCATCTTGGATTTCATATCAACCTGAATTTTTGTTTGTAGGATCAGCTAGACCTTATGTGCAACATTTCTGTAAACTTTCATGGAAATCCATAATCCATCAAATAGTTTTAGAGGAGTAGTCGCCACAACAACACTTATAGTTTCGGTTTTAGAGGATTAGTCGCTACGAACTTCTTTTTTAAAAATCTATGTTTAGCTTTGGTGTTCATCTTGGATTTCACATCAACCTGATTTTATGTTAGGGATCAACGAGACCTTATGGGCAACATTTCTGTAAAGTTTCATGAAAATCCATTTAGTTAGAGGAGTAGTCGCCGCAAACGAAACTGGACGGACGGACAGACAGACAGACGAACGACACACCACGGTATAAGCTCCGCCGATCTGTGATCAGCTGCGCTAAAATGGACACACATGGCAAATGTTCATCGCCGTGCAAACGCTTTCAGTTGAACAGGAAATTTGATATTTTCGGAAGTTAGAGCGTCCAGTTGAGCGATAGGCACAACTAAAAACCGTCATAACAGGTAATACTCAAAGCTGTCAAAAGCAGTCACCAGTGATCAGCAGTCCAAATGTCATGTTTTAAAAGTAAATTATAGCAATTATACGTAAAATTGGGCACTTTTTCATTTTTCATTTGTTTCCCTTTATGACACTGTTACCTAGATTCCTAGAAGTAGGCCTTTGATCCCTTGGCCCCTTAAAGTAATTCACAATGTTCCCCAGATCCCTAAAAGTAATTGGTCGTGTTCCCCAGATCCCCAAAACCCCTGGGAGGGCCCTTGTTATGGGCGAAAACTTCGAAGGATTAAAATAGAATGTTTGTCCATAAACATGTTATGTTTTATTTTACGAGGGCAGTCTCAAAACATTTTGAATGCTCCGATATATTTAAACAACGTTTTCAATTTAAATTGTCTTCGTTATTTTTCCATATGTTTTAATATATTATTAACAGTTAGTAATATGAAAATACAATTTGCTTTGAACTGTTGTAATAATGAATACTGATGATTGCAAAAATGCAAATTATACAGAAGACTAACGGAACGCGATCAGTTGAAAACAAATTCAGATTGTCATGTGTCCATTTAAAGGTAAATTACCGGGCAGTAAAAAACCACACCCCGCTCCCCGAATTCATGTTCATTTTGTAATTTTTGTCATGTTCATTAAAGGTCTTCATCGTGATCCCGGTATTGTTTCAGGTGCTACTGAAGTGGTGGCAGAAGAGTGTTTACAACATAATTTGCAGCAAATCTACAGTTCTGCTGGTGAGAAGATTCTAGGCCCATTCTGTATAATGCTATCAGATGTAGATGGAGAGCGAGTCTGGCATGTTCATTCCTTTTTGGCGCTATATAACCTTTCTGAGTTGGTGGCGCAAAAGTAAAACCCAAATGCATTGAAAATAATTACATCTCCATGCTGCTTTGGTGAATTTTAACAGGATTTAATTCCGAAAATAACTTGACGGAACTTCGTTTTGTTCATAGAACACTGCCAATCCGCAAATAATACTTTTCATTTGTTTATGAAGGAAACATACATGCTCAGACTGTTTGATGTTTAAAAACCCTAAGAATAATATATTACAAAGGGTAATAACTCTAGTTTGAATAAAGATTGCTCTGCACTTCCTCTTATTGTTCTCTATCACTGTGTGAAGTTCCATTGCAGTCCCATGAGAACTTTCGAAGTTATGCTCCGGACAAGAATTATAAGTATAAAATAACAACGGGCAATAACGGACAAAGCGGCGACGATATGCTCCACCGAAAAATTTCGGGGCGCATTAAAACTTTGGTCAACACATTCAATACGGATATCGTGGTAGTTGTACATGCGGAGGAAACGAGTCCAGGTCTCACCGGAATCACTGAGGTTCGCTGGTGTGCTCTTGTGCGAGACACTTGACGTCGTCCGTCGGACGGGTACGTAAACCGGCCGGTCCCGTGTATCGGTGTTCTATCCTCCGAGCACGTTTAACAACAAAATAGGAAACTATGCTTTAGTAAGAGTGCGTCAGGTTCCCGGATTCCTATGTATCATTTCCCTCTGGGGCGGCTCTACATGGCCTATAATGTGGTGACGAGTTAAACGACGTTAATCCGCCCGCAGCTTGAATACTGCTCGACAGTCCCCACAATGAATGCTACATTAAGCTGTTCAATTAAGCTGTTCATTTAAGATATTCAACGAAGGTCAGCTCGCTGGATAAAGCACGTCTAATGACAATATACAGGCGTCACCACAGACCTAATAACAAGTGATAAGCCTTTCAACTATCCCACTTGAAGAAGATCTACACTGAAGAATCGAATCGGATGTTGTTTAAAGACCCATCAACACATGATATTGCAAAACCTGGCGAGAGGGCTAGGATAAGTAGGGATCCGAGAACCGGCCATTCTCTTCATGTGGGACCACCGTGTTTACGTTCCCATCTGACGAGGCTAAGGGAACCTGTCTTGCACAATAAAGTACCTTGAAAACGCAATGGCGCTAGTGAGGCTTGAACCCGGGTCCTCCTGATTTCAAATCCTCTTGGCCACGCCAATCCATTGGCGACACTGACGAAAGACAGTCCAGATACCTGCACCTATTTAAATTAAGAGTAAAATTCACGACGTCCGCCTACTATAAATTCTCTTTATTTTCCCAGAACAAGAGTCTACTGAAAATATCCACACGTACCTACCAAAAATAAAGCTTTTTAACTCCGAGTTAGCGGAGAAGAACATGCATCGCCTTAATTGGTCCCAGATATGTTTTTATTTTTGACCAGTTGCCAATAGATCTTTTAGTTTTAGTGGTTAATATTCAGTAGGGAATATGCAATGCTCGGTTGTCCGTTGTCCGTTCGTCTTCGTCCCCTTCCCATTAAAGTTTTTAATGCCAACACTGTAGCACATTCATTTTGTCTCCAATCTATACCTTACTTGGCAGAGTTATTATCGATGAAAGCTCGGACGAGCTCCGAAACCACCAATATCGTATAATAAGTATTAGAGTTATGGTCCTTGATTAAAAGAAAATCCTATATTTTGCTTGGTGAATACTCTAGCTCCTAAGTTTTCACCCGTTAACACACACCAGCCTTGTACAGTTTTGTATTGTGTCTGATAACATACATCAGTCATGTACAGTGTGGTGTCGTGTCTGATAACACATTTCAGTCCTGTACAGTTTCGTATTTTGTCTGATAACATACATCACTCATGTACAGTGCTGTGTCGTGTCTGACGACATACATCACTCATGTACAGTGTTGTGTCGTGTCTGATAACATTCGTAACTCATGTACGGTGTTGTGTCGTGTCTGATAAGATACATCACTCCTGTACAGTGTTGTGTCGTGTCTGATGGCATACATCTCTCCTGTACAGTGTTGTGTCGTGTCTGATAAGATACATCACCCCTGCACAGTGTTGTGTCGTGTCTGATAACATACAACAGTCTTGTATAGTGTCGTGTGATAACATACATCACGCCTGTTCAGTGTTGTGCAGTGTCTGACGACATACATCACTCCTGTACAGTTTTGTCTAGTGTCTGACGACATACATCACTCCTGTACAGTGTTATGCCGTGTCTGATAACATACATCACTCCTGTACAGTGTTGTGTCGTGCCTGATAACATTCATAATTCATGTACAGTGTTGTGTCGCGTCTGATAAGAGACATCACTCCTGCACAGTCTTGTGTCGTGTCTGATAACATACAACAGTCCTGTACAGTGTCGTGTCTGATAACATACATCACTTCTGTACAGTGCTGTGCCGTGTCTGATAACATACATCACTCCTGTACAGTGTTGTGTCGCGTCTGATAACATAAATCACTCATGTACAGAGTTGTGCCGTGTCTGATGGCATACATCACTCCTGTACAGTGTTGTGTCGTGTCTGACGACATGAATCACTCCTGTACAGTGTTGTGTCATGTCTGACGGCATGAATCACTCATGTACAGTGTTGTGCCGTGTCTGATATCGGGTCTGATAACATACATCACTCCTGTATAGTGTTGTGTCGTGTCTGATAACCTACATCATTCCTGTGCAGTGTTGTGTCGTGTCAGATAACATACATCACTCCTGTATAGTGTTGTTTCGTGTCTGATAACATACATCATTCATGTACGGTCCTGTGTCGTGTCCGATAACATTCATAACGCCTGTACAGTGTTGTGTCGTGTCTGATATTATACATCAGTCCTGTACAGTGTTTTGTCGTGTCTGATAACATTCACAACACTGTACAGTGTTGTGTCATGTCTGATAAGATACACCACTCCTACACAGTGTATCGTCGTGTCTGATAACATACAACAGTCCTATACAGTGTCGTGTCTGATAACATACATCACTCCTGTATAATGTAGCGTCGTGTCTGATAACATACATCACTCCTGTACAGTGTTGTGTCGTGTCTGATAACATACATCACACCTGTACAGTGTTGTGTTGTGTCTGATGGCATACATCACTCCTGTATAGTGTTGTGTCGTGTCTGATAACATACATCATTCATGTACAGTGTTGTGTCGTGTCTGATAACATACATCACACCTTTACAGTGTTGTGTTGTGTCTGATGGCATACATCACTCCTGTATAGTGTTGTGTCGTGTCTGATGGCATACATCACTCCTGTACAGTGTTGTGTTGTGTCTGATAACATACATCACACCTTTACAGTGTTGTGTTGTGTCTGATGGCATACATCACACCTTTACAGTGTTGTGTCGTGTCTGATGGCATACATCACACCTTTACAGTGTTGTGTTGTGTCTGATGGCATACATCACACCTTTACAGTGTTGTGTTGTGTCTGATGGCATACATCACACCTGTACAGTGTTGTGTTGTGTCTGATAACATACATCATTCATGTACAGTGTTGTGTTGTGTCTGATGGCATACATCACACCTTTACAGTGTTGTGTTGTGTCTGATGGCATACATCACTCCTGTACAGTGTTGTGTTGTGTCTGATAACATACATCATTCATGTACAGTGTTGTGTTGTGTCTGATGGCATACATCACACCTGTACAGTGTTGTGTTGTGTCTGATGGCATACATCACACCTGTACAGTGTTGTGTTGTGTCTGATGGCATACATCACACCTGTACAGTGTTGTGTTGTGTCTGATAACATACATCATTCATGTACAGTGTTGTGTTGTGTCTGATGGCATACATCACACCTGTACAGTGTTGTGTTGTGTCTGATAACATACATCATTCATGTACAGTGTTGTGTTGTGTCTGATGGCATACATCACACCTTTACAGTGTTGTGTTGTGTCTGATGGCATACATCACTCCTGTACAGTGTTGTGTCGTGTCTGATAACATACATCACACCTGTACAGTGTTGTGTTGTGTCTGATGGCATACATCTTTCCTGTACATTGTTATGTCGTGTCTGATGACATGCATCACTTCTGTACAGTGCTGTGCCGTGTCTTATATATAACATACATCACTCCTGTACAGTTTTGTCTAGTGTCTGACGACATGCATCACTCCTGTACAGTGTTGAGTTGTGTCTGATAACATACATCACTCCTGGACAGTTTTGTCCAGTGTCTGATGGCATACATCTCTCCTGTACAGCATTGTGTCGTGTCTGACGACATACATCACTCCTGTACAGTGTTGTGTCATGTACGACGACATAAATAACTCCTGTGCAGTGTTGTACCGTGTCTGATGTCGTGTCTGATAACATACATCATTCCTGTACAGTGTCTGATAAAACACAACAGTGTTGTGTCTTGTCTGATACACAAATCACTCCTGTACAGTGTTGTGTCGTGTCGGACGCCATATATGACTACTGTACAGTGTTGTTTCGTGTCTGATAACATATATCACTCCTGTACAGTGTTATGTCGTGTTTGACGACATACATCACTCCTGTTCAGTGTTGTGTTGTGTCTGATAACATACATCTCTCTTGTACAGAGTTGTGTCGTATCTGACGACATACATCACTCCTGTACAGAGTGGTGTCGTGTCTGATAACATACAACAGTCCTGTACAGTGTTGTGTCGTGTCTGATAACATACATCAGTCATGTACAGTGTTGTGTCGTGTCTGATAAGATACATCCTCCTGCACAGTGTTGTATCGTGTCTGATAACATACAATTGTCCTGTACAGTGTGGTGTCTGAAAACATACCTCACTCATGTACAGTGTTGCGTCGTGTCTGATAACCTACATCACTCCTGTACTGTGTTGTTGCGTGTCTGATAACATACATCATTCATGTACGGTCCTGTGTCGTGTCCGATAACATTCATAACTCCTGTACAGTGTTGAGTCGTGTCTGATAACATACATACTCCTGTACAGTGTTGTCTAATGTCTGACGACATACATCACTCATGTACAGTGTTGTGTCGTGTCTTATAACAAACAACAGTCCTGTACAGTGTTGTGCCGTGTCTGAACATACATATCTCCTGTCCAGTGTTGTGTCGTGTCTGACGACATACATAATTCCTGTACAGTGTTTTGCCGTGTCTGATAACATACATCACTCCTGTACAGTGTTGTGTCGTGTCTGACGACATACATCACTCCTGTACAGTGTTGTGTCGTGTCTGACGACATGCACCACTCATGTACAATGTTGTTTCGTGTCTGACGACATACTTTTCTCCTGTACAGTGTTGTGTCGTGTATGATGTCATACATCTCTCCTGTACAGTGATATGTCGTGTCTGATGTCATGCATCACTCCTGTACAGTCTTGTGCCTCGTCTGATAACATACATAACTCCTGTACAGTGTTGTGTCACGTCTTATAACATACATCACTCCTGTACAGTGTTGTGTCGTGTCTGATAACATACATCACTCCTGTACAGTGTTGTATCACGTCTTATAACATACATCACTCATGTACAGTTTTGCGCCGTGTCTGATGACATACATCACTCCTTTACAGCATTGTGTCGTGCCTGATGACATACATCACTCATGTACAGTGTTGTGTCGTGTCTGACGACATACTTCACTCCTGTACAGTGTTGTGTCATGTCTGACGACATGAATCACTCCTGTACAGTGTTGTGTCCTGTCCGATGTCGTGTCTGATAACATACATCATTCCTGTACAGTGTTGGTCGTGCCTGATAACATACATCAGTCCTGTACATTGTTGTGTCGTGTCTGATAACATACATCAGTCCTGTACATTGTTGTGCCGTGTCTGATGTCATACTTCACTCCTGTACAGTGTTGTGCCGTGTCTGATATTATACATCTCTCCTGTACATTGTTGTGCCGTGTCTGATGTCATACTTCACTCCTGTACAGTGTTGTGTCTTGTCTGATAACACAAATCACTCCTGTACATTGTTGTGTCGTGTCTGACGCCATATATTACTCCTGTACAGTGTTGTGTCTTGTCTGATAACATATATCACTCCTGTACAAAGTTGGGTCGTCTCTGGTGACATACATCACTCCTGTACAGTACTTTGTCGTGTCTGACGACATACACCACTCCTGTATAGTGTTGTGTCGTGTCTTATAACATACATCAGTTCTGTACATTGTTGTGTCGTGTCTGATAACATACATCAGTCCTGTACATTGTTGTGCCGTGTCTGATGTCATACTTCACTCCTGTACAGTGTTGTGCCGTGTCTGATATTATACATCTCTCCTGTACATTGTTGTGCCGTGTCTGATGTCATGCATCTTTCCTGTACAGTGTTGTGGCGTGTCTGATAACATACCTTTCTCCTGTACATTGTTGTGCCGTGGCTGATGTCATACATCACTCCTGTACAGTGTTGTGTCGTGTCTGATAACATGCATCTCTCCTGTACATTGTTGTGCCGTGTCTGATAACATGCATCTCTCCTGTACATTGTTGTGCCGCGTCTGATAACATGCATCTCTCCTGTACATTGTTGTGCCGCGTCTGATGTCATAAATCACTCCTGTACAGTGTTGTGTCGTGTCTGATAACATACATCTCTCCTGTACATTGTTGTGCCGTGTCTGATGTCATACTTCACTCCTGTACAATGTTGTGCCGTATCTGATAACATACACCACTCATGTACTGTGTCGTGTCTGACGAAATACATCCCTCCTGTACAGTGTTGTTTCGTGTCTGATGACATACGTCACTCCTGTACAGCTTTGTGTCATGTCTGATTACATACAACAGTCCTGTACAGTTTTGCATCAAGTCTGCTAACATCCATCCGTCATTTACAGTTCTGTATCGTTTCTGATAACATACATCACTCAAGTACAGTTCTGTATCGTGTCTGATAACATACAACAATCATGTACAGTTTTGTATCGAGTCTGATAACACCGTCCTGGACAGTTATGGGGCGTATATCTCCCAAAGAGGGAAGAGCAATTCATGTCTTTATTTACCTCCAAATCCCCCTATTGCGGCGTGGAAAGCCTCGTTTTAGAGGATTCGGTTTACGGAATTAATTTTACTTTGCAAGAAGATCCTTTATGACGCTCCATATCGACGGAACCGACTGGTTTACGTTCCCTCTCAAGTACGAACACTGGTCGTATACATTACCCGCATTAGGTACTGAGGGAATGCGTTTGAATAAAAATCCAAGACGTGACACCAACGGTGACCTGTAGGATGAGAGGCAAACAACACATACGTGTCAAATGTGACACCGGATATTAGTCTATCAAGCCCGGACGACTAATGGTGCACCATCAGTGTGCCTCTAACATTAGGTTTTTAGCTCACATAAGCCGAAGGCTCGCGTGAGCTATTGTGATCACTTTTTGTCCGTCGTCTGTTCGTCCGTGTGTCCGTCCGTCAACAATTGTAAACGACATCTCCTTTGAAAACGTATACATGTACAATTTTGACCAAACTTGAAATGGATGATCGGTAAGTCAGTTGCTTTCAAATTTGTTAAAGGCTGGTCAACGCGAATTCCAAGTTTGCCGCCATTATCACATTTGGTCAAAACCTTAAACACATCTTTTTCTCAAGAACCGCTGATCAGATTTCAACTTTTTTTTTTCAAATGTCGGCCAACCCCTGGACTATCATGTTTATTCAAACGAAGTCCCCCGGATCAAAAATGGATGCGCCCCAGGCGTCCACAGTTTGTTTAAAGAGATTTTGCCTGATTTGCATAGACGTATATACGGAAAACTTAAAAAATCTTCTTCTCTGAAACGCTCTGATATATTACATGTATGACAATTTGGTCAAATATGTCCTCGTCCCGGGGGTTCACAGTTTTACATACACTTATGTAGGGAAACACTTAAGCATCTTCTTCTCTGAAACTACAAGAGCCAGGTCCAATATTTTGCAATTACTATAAGCTTATGGTCTACCAAGTTTGTTCAAATGGTGACCTGGGTGTATACGGAAAAACTTAAAAAAAGTTTTCTTCTGTGAGACTACAAGAACCATAGGTTTAATATTTTGAAAATACCATAAGCATATGGTCCTGTACCAAGTTGGTTCAAATGGTGACCCTGGGATCAAATCTGGCCTTGTCCTGGTGGGCACAGTTTTACATAGGTTTATATAGGGAACTACTTAAAAAATCGTCTTCTCTGAAACTGCAAGAGCCAGAGGCTTGGGTGGACACAGTTTTACATAGGTTTATATAGGGAACAACTTAAAATCAAAGTACCGAAGGTACTGAGAGCATGGTGAACTATGATGAAATTGCGTCTTAGAATAAGGTCGTTGACAATGAAACCGGAACTGGATTCAAAATCCATACTGTTTGTTTACAACAGTTTTGATTAATCCTGAACAAGATTTGAGAAACCGCGAATCCTGCTTTCGGGATGGATTCCTGCAGATTCAAGACGGATCATTCGGAACACTCGGCCAATGATGCTACGAATGACAACATATCAGGCCTAAAAAAGTGTTTGTTTCGGGTAACATCTTCAAAAAAATTAGGTAGGGTAGGGATTTTTTTTTATTAATTTGTTTTTTTCCTCTAGCTTTTGATGGCTAAATGGACCTTGGAACAAGGTGTGTATTGAATGTTCCATGCATTACCTGTTATTTCATCAAATAAATAAAACATTCAATAGTCAATAAACTTAATAAACCTGACAATCCTGTATTACTAATCAAAAGCTGTTCTTGTGTACATTGGTCACAGATAATGTTTTGCCATTTGCAGGCTTTGAAGGACAGATTTGAATTCAATGATTTCCAGACATGTGTAGACCGCAGAGCAAAACGATAGAACAATATATGAAATAGCTACATAAACAATATATAACTTAAACAATGTATCGAAGAAATTATTTGAAATTTCTAAATAACATTACCTTATTTGTATCCACACTTGAAAAGAAGAAACACCATTCATCAGTGAGGCTGTAGTTAGGATTCGTGAAAAAACATGGTTACTAAAGCTTGGTGAACAAGTTCACCATGCTAAAAATCGTCTTCTCTGAAACTACAAGAGCCAGAGGCTTACTATTTTGCTTTTACCATAGGCTTATGTTCCTCTACCAAGTTTGTTCAAATGGTGACCTTGGGGTCAAATCTGGCTCCATTTCATTCACAGTTTTACATAGAATTGTATAGGAACATCTTTAAAAAAACTCTTCTCTAACTCTTCTCTGAAACTGTTACCATTAGCTCATGGTCCTCTACCAAGTTTGTTCAAAACCTTGACGTTAAATTTGGCCCTGCCCCACATAGAGATTTTTTTTTAATTCTTCTCTTCTGAGAGCACAATGTGGAAAGCTCTCATTTAGTGCATGTAGCATATTCTTATTATCCTTTTCCGATTTTGCTTAAAGGGACACACGGCAATCTTTATTTTTTAAAACTCACGACGTCCCTCTAGTTTTTCAGCATAAGTTGTATTTGTTCAATCATTAATATTAACTTTTAGAATAGACTAAGCAATTTGTTTTTGCATATTATTATTTTTTGGTATTATTGCACCAATAATATATTAAAACTTATACTATAATAAGACGAGATAGGATAAATTAACATTTTATTTATTTAAATATAACCAGGGTAAAAGTAAATCTGATACTGAATATATAAATTGACACATCCATTTTAAAAGCCGAGCATTATATAATTTTTGCTAACTAGTTTAATAAATTCAATAATGAATGAGAACGAAACACTTCAAGATTGGCGTGTATCCCTTTAAATTGTGAACCAGGCGTAAAATCTCGTTCTGGGCATCATACATTTATGTAAGAGCTGTTTAGACAACAATTAAATTAAACAGTTAAACATTAAACAAAAATATCTTCTTCTCTGAAACTACATGAGCTGGAGGTTTAATATTATGCATGTACCATATGCTTTATAGGGTCCTCTATCAAGTTTGTTCAAATCTAGACAATGGGGTCAAACTGGGCCCTATTCAGAGGTCACATGTTTTACACAGGCTTATATAGAGAAAAAGCTTAGAAGATTTTCTTCTCTGAAACCACAGTTATACACTGAGCATACAGGCATCCAACCAGCGTCGGCACATAACCATTGGATCATAACTGTTGAGATCCCAACTTAAAGTGATATTTATACTTACTGGTCACGAGTTGTAGGATACAACCATCCAAACTGCGTCGGCCCTAGGGTTCATCCCCACCCTTGGGGACATAGCCCAGGGTCAAAACTTGAATACTACTGAGATCCCCACCCTCAGGATTGGTCAAACCGGAATATTAACATTGTCTGACATCTGTATCACATCTCATCGATTATTGAGAACGTAACTTATGTACGATGTCACCTACATATTAAATAAATCTAATAGAGATATAGATGAAGTTGGAAAACAAGAAAGTTGTGATATTTGTCCGAATAGTGATTACATGCTATGTATGATGGTCATTTTTTAGTTTTGAATGCAGGCCACCCGTTATTCCTGGGTAGAACCAGTACTGTATACCTCCCGCCATCTGTAAGAATCGACGCATTCTTACTTACAAGTCGAGCTCCCAGTGGGATTCAAAACATGTTGTGAGTTCAGTCCCCAACCGGGCCATACCAATGATGTGAGTTCAGTCCCCAACCGGGCCATACCAAAGATGTGAGTTCAGTCCCCAACCGGGCCTAACCAAAGACTTATAACGATGAGGACGTACTAGTAGCGCCCTTGTTTGACGCTCAGTGCTAGGACTGGTCGGCCCGATGTAAGTCAAATGTGAATGGGTGGGGCACCATATCACGTGTCTGCGGTGCAGTATTCCAGTGTAGTAGCACTGCACTATTAGTTATTGGGTTTGTTACTGACCCCCTACAGAAATATGTGGGGTCAGTCAGATGTATATGGGTGGGTGGGAAGGGGGGGGGGGGGGGGGGCGAGGCGATAGTCAAGTCCCCCTATACAATCTGACTGACACCACATATTTCTGTAGGGGGTCAGTAAAAAAAACAATAATGATTGATTGCATCGAGCACCTTTTTTATTTAACCCATTTTAATGGAGCATCAACGTCATTGTGACGTTCGCGCAATTTAACGTCATGACGTTTACGTCACGACCGGTAAAGTTTAAAAACATTATTAAATTTACTTATTATGTTTGTTACTAACGCCCTAAAGAACTATTTGCAAATGATTTAAACTTTGAATCGGAATTGTAGTCCATATTGTTTTAGTGACCCTCTATGAAATCTACTGACCCTCTATAGAATAATAGAGGGTCACCATGTGATCGCTCTAATCCAATGAATTTCCTAGGATTTTGTGCGAGGTGCAATAAATAAGTATAAGCATAGAGCTCCCTGCGTCTGGATATGACTGACATGTTGTTAAAAGCGACGTTAAACCCCATAGATTAAACATGCATACATAGTGGATTGAGTCATTTCATTCATTCATGTCTGCAATACGATATTATCAGTCTGGTCATTTCATTGATACATTTTGCAGTCAGTTGTACACATAATTAGGAATAATACCGGATTTACAGTATATTGAGTTATTTCATTCATTCATGTCTGCAATACGATATTATCCGTTACAATAAGCACATCTGCCAGTCATTTCACTGATACATTGGAGTCAGTTGTACACATTATTAAAGCTTTAATTAGGATTTACAAACAAAAACTCGCTGAGTCGTCTATTTATTTTAGACCAAACATTATCATAAACAATAAAACCGGACACATTTCCGAGTTTTTTTAAAGTCAAGGGCATGGCCATTGGTGGGGTGAGGTTTAGTCAGAGTGTTAAATAATACCCTAGTCAATGTACTTGCCAAGTTGCATAGCAAAACCTTTGACGGTATCAAAAAACGTAACCAAAAACTTTACCCAAGTGTTGAAGGCCACCATTCGTCGGCTCCGTTGGGAAAGTGATTATAACGTGGTCCCTATATATATTTGTCTTCCTTGGAAAAGGCGAGACAAAAGATGAGACATGATCTCTCTCGCCATGTGGAGTATCTATGGGCTTTCATAGTTGTATATGTAATACTTATAGTTGTAAAGGTAAAACGTATGACAAACATGGTGCGGAAGGCTTAGGTCGTTACAGGGCTTTATAAAGCCCTGGTCGTTAGAACGACGTTTTTATTAACTCTGTGGAGGTGGGATTTAAAAAAGGTTGTGGTGAAATAAGTCATGGCTTTATTTCACTCCCAGAAGCCATGTTATGTGATACAGTAAATTTGTTTTCAATATTGTCAACAAGAAACAGGAGCTGTTGATTGTAATCTCTACCATATCTCGCTAGGATGTAACTTATCTTACGAACATACCACTTACAGACAATTCACCACCTTCCTGATCACTTACAATCGATTATCGATTGCCGACATACACCTTTATCTCTAACCTTATCTGTCAATGAACACTATGTCCTTCACGCTATGTCCTTCACTTTATTATCTTTACAGCACATCTGTAGCGAACTGTATCTGTATCTCGAACTTTATCTAGATCATCTAGAGTAGAATCAAAACACTAGAGCTACCCAGGAAAGGAACATTGTATTTGGTTAATCGTTTCCAAGTAGTTAATATGTATAAATTATAATGTACTCTAGTGATATTTCTGGAAGATAATTGAAAGGGTTCAATTTCCCGCTCTGGAACATTTGTTTATCATAAATTATAACAAACAATCAATATTTTGACCACGTCTCCCAAACATGATATTGCATAGGCTCACACCATTTCGTTATAGAAGAGCATCTTCTATCACAAACTCCGCAACAACACAAAAAACATTCCACTTTGGCTTATTTATTTTTCGTTCGATAAAATGTAATGAATTCTGTTCATGAAACATATAGCCTAAGTGTAATATCTGAGACATGTGGTAAGTATCATGTATTTACGTTTATAAATACAAATGCAAAACAATCGTCCAAATTTACAAAAGTATTATTTTTTATTTGGTATACGAGTACATAGTGGATCAGTGTGCCTGTTCAATATTGAATTTATTAAACGAGTTGGAGATACTTATATAATGCGAGGCTATGCCGTTCATCATATTAATTTTATCTAACGAGTTTAATATATTCAGTATCAAACAGGCACGAATATAAGATTGTTTCTATCACATAATTCCAAAAATGCCAGATAACGTACATTAACTAAGCTGCCCATATATAGTGTTGTACCGTACCATACCGAGCAATCGGAGCTGTCTCGTCGATCTCCGTTATCAGTTATTAATAAGGTTTACGTACATCGACGAGGCAATATCAATTGCACTTCAAACCTAACGGAAAAGACCGAGCGATCTAACATACATTTGCATATGTATTACACTAGTGTATTATGATATGTATGGCTTTATTACATTCCCACACCCACCGTGTACTGGTGTCCCCTCTGTATTCATGTGTCGTAAAGTATCAACTGGTAAACATTTAATAATCAGAATTTCTTGTGGATTAATTTGCATTAAAATGGTAGCAGTACGTTATTGTCTTCATTGGCTAAACACAAATCTAACATAAATATTAAAATGAACTTTCGATAAGTGATCCGAAACATGCTTTATTATTGCTTCAAGTGGTTATCATTGTCAACCTTGTATTGCATCCTGTATTGATACATCCTGTACGTACTTTTCCATGCTTAACCCGATCCACTGGGGGTATATATAACGCAATAACATCGTTTCTTTCATTCATACTGGCTGAGCTGAGCTGCAGCCATGAAAGCGTCCGTCGCACTTTTGTGTCTTTTCGCTGTAGCGGGCATCGTTACCAAGGTAGCGTGTCTAACCAATGGCGAATTCTACGAGCTGGCTAAGGAATATGGAGAAGGTAAGTTTTGTTGTTGTTGTAATTTCAAACTTATCAACCCTGAAATCAGATGCAACAGACTTTCTTTTAATCAGAGTCTGAACTATCTCACATGTTGTTGTTGATTATATATGGTTTAATTGTAATAAATCCGTTTGACAATATCAATTTGACCGCACGTTTATTTTCATTGCTACTATAGTATGTGATTGGTTTTGCACTTTTTTGCGCGCGAAATCTCGAAATCACTTATTGATTGTATGAGTTATAGCAATCGAAGGGACAATTCTAAAACATGGTTTGGTGAGTTTCAGATGTGGGTAGTTCGCTCTCTTTTCTTTCTTTTGAGTTGTCTATACACAAAAAATAATAATAGAATAGCATTCTTTTGAGTGAGGTCATTTTTGGTAGGTACGATTATGTATCGCTACAGAAACTGTTTAAAAAACAAATTCGGCTACACTACACAGACACAGCTATAACACTACACAGACACAGCTATAACACTACACAGACACAGCTATAACACTACACAGACACAGCTATAAAGGTTATCTCGAAATAAACTTTAATCAGCTCAATACTCGTATTGAAGATAGTTCTCTTTCTTTTCTTTCTTTCTTTCTTTCTTTCTCTCTTTCTTTCTTAATTATTGTTATTATTATTTCTTCTTCTTCTTCTTCTTCTTCTTCTTCTTCTTCTTCTTCTTATACCCTTAATTACTATTCTTTCTTCTAGTTCTTCTTTATCACTTGGTACCGCTCCATCGCCACCAACTAGGAGCCGACGTGGTTCAGTGGATAGCACTGTGTACATTGACACCGGAGATAGCACTGCGTACATTGTATACATACGTATTCCTTAACGTTGTCAGAGTTGTGATACGTATTTCTTAACGTTGTCAGAGTTGTGATACGTGTTCCTTAACGTTGTCAGAGTTGTGATATGTGTTAACGTTGTCAGAGTTGTGATACGTGTTCCTTAACGTTGTCAGAGTTGTGATACGTATTCCTTAACGTTGTCAGAGTTGACTCCGCTCGGCGGATTGCACGGTAGAATTCGAATCCGGAGACTACGGGTTCGCGGAAGACCACGCATCACGGAGTCGAGTCTCCTTGGCGCCCTTAGGTTTTTTGTTGTGTCCATGGGAATTATACTTTGCCTTGTTTGTTGGAGGGGACATAGACAGGGCGGTACCGTGTATCGGAGTCTATCCTCTGAGCATGTTAAAGGGACACATGGCAATCTTGAGTTTTATATCAAGAATAAAATGCGCACCTCGATTTATTAATCCTGTATCAGTTCACAGACATAATAACAAATAATATGTCTGTGATCAGTTTGACTTTAAAATTGCTTGCATATAAAAATTGAGATTTTAAGTTGTCGTCGTTATTCTACCAACATTTTAAATATATTATTTGTGCAATATAATATATAGTTAGTAATATGTAAACAGGGTTTGCTTTGAATTATTCTAATAATTAATAATGATTGAACAAATGCAAGTTATGTAGGAAAACAAACGCGACGCTGAGAGTTTTTAAAATATCAAAATTGCCGTGTGTCCATTTAACGCAATCTCCTGCTCTTGCTATACTATTTAAATAATGACCTGGAAAAAAATCACAAAAGCTGTTGTTGTTATTGTCAGATTTTGAAGAAGAAGACATACCCGATTCGGCCGTTGAAGATGACGACAGTAACGCGATAAACCTGCGAGGGGGTATGGACGACGAGATAGATATCGTTGACCTGGTTGCTCAGCTCAAGATGCAAGCCGACACCGAAGAAAAACCAACCGGTAAGTTATGAATGTTGTAGAATCTGCCGGTAGGTTATGGATGTTGTAGAATCTGCCGGTAAGTAATGGATGTTGTAGAATCTGCCGGTAGGTTATGGATGTTGTAGAATCTGCCGGTAAGTTATGGATGTTGTAGAATCTGCCGGTAAGTTATGGATGTTGTAGAATCTGCCGGTAAGTTCTAGACGTTGTGGAATCTGCCGGTAGGTTATGGATGTTGTAGAATCTGCCGGTAAGTTATGGATGTTGTAGAATCTGCCGGTAAGTTATGGATGTTGTAGAATCTGCCGGTAGGTTATGGATGTTGTAGCATCTGTCGGTAAGTTATGGATGTTGTAGAATCTGCCGGTAAGTTATGGATGTTGTAGAATCTGCCGGTAAGTTCTAGACGTTGTGGAATCTGCCGGTAGGTTATGGATGTTGTAGAATCTGCCGGTAAATTATGGATGTTGTAGAATCTGCCGGTAAGTTATAGACGTTGTGGAATCTGCCGGTAGGTTATGGATGTTGTAGATATAGACGTTGTGGAATCTGCCGGTAGGTTATGGATGTTGTAGAATATGCCGGTAAGTTATAGACGTTGTAGAATCTGCCGGTAGGTTATGGATGTTGTAGAATCTGCCGGTAAGTTATGGATGTTGAATCCACCGATGTGATGTGGATGTTGTAAATCCAAACTATGAATAGAAGATATTTTATATATGAGGCGACTTATGAATAGGACATATTTTGAATATCGGGAGAGTTATGAATAGAAGATATTTTGAATATCGGGCGAGTTATGAATATGAGATACTTTGAATATCAGGCGAGATATGCATATAATGTATTTTTAGTATTAAAGCACTATTACAGCCCAGTTTGAAATAAAAGCGCACTTGATTTCAAACTGAGTTTTATTTCAAATTGCGGTGCAATGTTTAAGTGAAAGTAATTTATTGTGAAGGTGAACCTAAAACTAGAAATTTATTTATTTTCATTCAGTATTGATAATATTGACAATTTGAGATACACCCAAACTCTTTATAATATCCATATCCTGCTGATTGGCCTTTAACAATTGTTTACGGGAAAACGCTTCAGACTGGCGATCTATGGAGATAAACTGAAAATAAATCGGAGATAAACTGAAAACGATTTTGAGATAAATTGGAGATAACTGCGTTCTTACATTGTAGAGAATGTATATTTGACATTTATACTGTGTAACAGTATTTTATAGTCACAGACTTAATAATTCCTATCTGTTTATTATTATTAGTTATGTGATTATAGTGTAGCTATATACAGTACATGAACGTATACGTCCAGCCGGATATGAGATTAGTCCTCAAACTATTATATATTCAATTGTTATTTGCCGAAAACAAAATTGACAATGTGCTTTTCACCTTGAGTAAAATTTGCGATGTCTCGTCTAAGCTGATGTTGATGTGTTTATGCTGCTTTCTTTCTGTTCAATATCCCCGGTAACTCTGCACGTGAATATCCTCGGTAGCACTGCACGTGAATATCCTCGGTATTTCTGCACGTGAATATCCTCGGTAGCACTGCACGTGAATATCCTCGGTATTTCTGCACGTGAATATCCTCGGTAGCACTGCACGTGAATATCCTCGGTAGCTCTGTACGTGAATTCCTCGGTAGCGCTGCACGTGAATATCCTCGGTAGCACTGCACGTGAATATCCTCGGTAGCTTTGCACGTGAATATCCGCGGTAGAATTGCACGTGAATATCCGCGGTAGCACTGCACGTGAATATGCTCAGTAGCTCTGCATATGAATATCCAAAGTAGCTCTGCACGTAAATTTATCATGCAACGAATGTTTCTATTATACGAATACAGCTACTTCCTGCTCTCCTAATATTTTCCACCCAACTGCGGTAAATTATGCTAGTTGGGTACACGTGCTAATGTTCGACGACTTAAAGAGTCATGCATCAACCATTTGAAATACACATTTATCACATGGAACTGCTTGTTTTCCCATTACGTATTTCCTTATATTAACCATGTGTAATACAAAGCGACCGAATCAGTCGGTCGTTGAAGTGCAGTGTCAGAACGTTCGTCTAGTCAATGTCCCGGAACACCCGTTTAGTCCGTGGAGTCCGTGGATATAGCACTGAATCGGCGATGTTGTGAGGGTAACAGTCCGCCGTATGTAGATTCACCACAAGCAATAATGTGTAGTTTCTTGTCGTTTTTGAGCAATGTGATAAAAAGGATCTGATTAAACGAGTTCAGGAATGTGTTATTAAGCGAGCCTCCGGCGAGCTTAATAACATATTCCTGGACGAGTTTAATACAATTTTGTATGAAATGACAACTCATGTCAGATCCTCTATATACGCATTATGTTTGATACTTATTGATGATTTAGGAATGCAACGCATTATCAGAAGAAAGTACTTTGCATTTACATAATCGATATAAATAAATGTATTTAACGGCCGAGAACATTTTTGCCAAAGTTACTTCCCTTGACAAAAAATCCTCCATTTGTATTTTCACCGCAGCAGACGTGAGCTGTGATCAAATTACACGTTTAGTAACTCAGGATTTCAGTTGTATTTTGGCTCGAACCGAAAAGTGATAAATACTCACCAGAGGCTCACATTTATCATATTTCTTACACTCGCCAAAAATACTAATTCAGCTGAAATTCTAAGTTACTATGTAATTCTTATATCGTAAATGTCATCGGTAACTCTGCACGCGAATAACCCCGGTAGCTCTGCATAGCAATATCATCGGTGGCTCCGCACGTGAATTTCCCCAGTAGCTCTGTATGTGAATACCCACGGTAGCTTTGCACGTGTATATTCTCTGTAGCTCTGCACGTTGCCCTTTTGAACTACAGAAAACAGTACGCATGAATTCGACCCCAGACTAGATTTGCAATTCCCCTCAATATGGCATTGGACAGTTCGTTAAACACCATTCATGTATGATTGCCGATTATTATGAAGGAGTTTCAAGCGTTTTCACGCAAAAAAGGAGTACATGAAACAGTCAAACCAAAAGCATATATCTTAGTTTATTTCAAGGCTGGCGTGGCCCAGTGGATAGCACGTGGCCAGGTGGATAGCACGATGGACTTGGAACGTGAGGACACTGGTTCAAGCCCCACCGACGCCTCTGAATTGCGTCGGTGTTTTCTTGGGCAAGGCACTTGCCTTTATTCTTTTCTGTCGGATATGGACGTTAACCGGATGGACCCTCTTTGGGAATTTATCATCTGAGCAAGTTTAAGAACCTTAGGAATCTATTCGTTGGTAATAGAAGGGCAGGTTCCCGGATTCCTGTATATCCTTCCACTCTCTCGTGGGCGGCTCTAAATAACGTAGAATATGCTGATGAGCCGTTAAACAACAGTTAATACAAAGTAGCATATGTCAATACTGAATGAAAATGCTTCGCTCATTGAAATACATTTCGAAGTTCTCCGGAATCTGAACGAAATATAGTTCAAATTGCGTCTAAAATTTCAGCGCAAATTAAAATACAAACGCATTTTGAAAATATGGAGGTGAACCTTAAATTATAACATATTTGCCATTCTTGAATAGTATTAATATACATGTAAATGCTTAATATGTATCAAATTATGTTCTGTAACAACGTTTAATAGATAATTATATCGCAAATCCTAAGTATGAACTGTACAATAATCCGTTGCCAACGACGTCAGACAAGTTCACGTTAATATGTTGAATCTCACATGCTTGCTAACTTATTTTTTTCATTTTTTAACTTCGTTGCAAAAAGTGATACGACACTCGACAAGCCTTCCTATCATACATTTTTGCCAACGAGTTTAATAAATTCGATACTAAATGAGCATTCGGGAAGGGTATGTTCTCTGCAAACACATTGCATGGATATCTATTTTAATACACACTATTAGGCAGTGTATACAAACATGAGTAAATAAAAACTATGAATTAGTTTTATCCTTCCTGCACTACCTTTTAGCTAAAGCTGGAAAATCCGTATCTTGGTGGCGCCGCCGCAGACGACGACGACGACGACGCCGCCCAAGCCGCAAAATTTGCAACTGCAGGCGCTTCGACTGTAAATGCTGTGTCGGCAAAACGTACTCAGTTAACCTTTGGATCAAGAGAATCCGATTCAAGTTCCACGGTGAGTTAATAACCCATAATATTTGTCTTTATTTTATATCGCACCACACTATGCATAGTTGTCTTGGCTGCCATTTACGTGAGAATCATGGATCTTATGGTACAATGTACCTGCCATAAAGCCATGATTCCTGCATGTGCCTTTAGGAAATAGCAGGACCCCGTACCGACCCCCGTACGCACTTTTCCGGCGAGGTTTCTGAAGGCATCCATCAGCCACCGTATTTCAAAAGAACAAACATTAAATACCATAACTGCATGCAGAAGAATCACCAAACAGAGGAAAGACACGCCGATATTGTCAGTGCTCGAAAGCCGGACGGCCCCATGTACGGAAATCCTTCATCCGAGCACGATCAAGAACCATAATTCCCGGATTTCTATGTATCCTTCCCCTTTTTTTAAGTGACAATGTTTTAATGAACGGATAAACATTAAACAACAATTCAATTTATAACAACCAACCATATCGCAATGTACTGACTTTTAGAATTGTCTTCAAACGTCGTTAAAACGCATGCAGTTTAGAGTTCAACCCTTAATTTTGAAGAAGGTTTATACTTGAAAAGAAATCCTAAACAATCGTCGTGTTCATTGGTTCACATCATAATTAAAATGGCACTTTCGAAAACACGTTAATTGCGTACAACAATGCTGTTTATTTATATTTCCAGCATGTGTGGAATTCAAATACTTACCCCGCAACCATGGATTCGAGTTAACTGTCACCTTTAATGGCCGTCGTATGTATCACAAGGAGATATCACGTGAGTATTCGGGAGAGTTTTATGATTATCCTATTTCTAGTTTTGATCACTTCGACACTTGATTGAACCGTTCTATACGTGTGTCTTGAAAACAAGAAAGCGTCACAGACTATCCTATTTCCGGAATTTCACAGCATTACTCGATATTCGCAACATCTCGTAAACTGCTTCGCAGCATTACTCGGTCATCGCGCCTTAGATTCCCTCCAAAACAAATTTTCATTCAAAATCAAAGTTATCATCCAAATTTTGCAATGTCATTCAGCCGATTGCTCATTAATAGTTTATTTACATACAATTTAAAAACAACAACAGTCAACTCAAATTACACATCCACAAGTGTGTGCCAGCGGCCATATTGTACACGTGTGGCTAGAGACCATTGTTTACATAGCAACAGTGCACTATTTTCTGTGCCGTTGCCTTCCGGCTAACAAAACTTCAAGATTTTGAACATACCGAAGCTATACACACGAGGCGCGTTCCCGAAGAATGACGGGATTGGTCGAGTTTTCACGATTGCTTCTTGATATCCCTGTTATTTACACATCTTTAGGCATATTCGCGGCATAGATACCGGACATACACGTGTAAACTGAATTGTATATCTTTAGCACAACGTTACGTTTACCTTCTTTTCCAGTGCGTCATCCCCCGAAGCTCTGCTATGGTGTCCCTGGTCTCAGACGGTTCGCCAGTGTATGCCTAGAACTGTACAACGTGAACTTCGCAAGGAAGAGCCTCTGTGCTCGACTTGTAGGGGTTCTTGACTTGAAGGTAATGCAAGTAGGAATTCTCGGCAATTCACGACTTTGAGGTGACCTCATATCAGAAAAGTAATATTTAAGTCATCGGTACATCCAAACGTAAATATACATGTATGCCCAGGAAAAATGGGGTGGTCTGCCGCTACCATAAACAAGTCATATGGCTTAAAATGTGCTAAAAATGACGTAAAAACACCATTCAAACAACAACAAAAAACTCCCAGGTAGTGCTGCCACAAAGGCATCGAAAAGCTGAGGAGATAGCTTTGGTTTCAATTCAGATATTTGTATATTAACCACATGTAACATTATTATGTTATTAGGTCTGTGTATTAACCTAGCGAATATTCACTGCTTTTAAGGTCTTTCCACAAATACATTGTTAATTTAAGAGAGCCAGTATGCGTAGTTAAGAACCGCACCTAAATAATAAATTAATAAATCTAATAAACTTCCATTAAAATACCACCTTCATTTTTTTTAAATTCTTCCCCTTTTACGAAAAAACAACATCTTTGTCTTTTCAGTAAAATTCACAGTATTCATAGAGGCTATTAAGACTATGCTGACGGTCATCCGGGCTTGATCAAAGCAACAGTATTAAAGTGATAAACCACTATCGATTCTGTTTATAGAAACTAACCCATCAAATAACGGCAAACTTACACTCCAAAACCGCAGGTCATATTATAATGTATATGTGCCGATTAAAAGAAATGTTTATTCACGGGTTCTTAAAATACCCGCGCTTGAATATGCGTAAAATAAATTATGAGTTGGTAACTCTTAATTCGACGCTACAGTTTTGGGCCTGGCGGGTTTAAACCGTTTATAATACTGTTCTGTAGAGTTTGAATTCTAAAGATATGTAAGTTAGATATATTTATACCTCGTCGTCAGTAGGTTTAGAAACGGTGTACATGTGATGTAAAATCTTCTATCAAGGCGATTCACTAATAAGAAATAATAACTCATTCTGTAAGACCATGACTAGCAATAATTTAATATACAAATAATAAAATGGTATTTATTTCAGGTTTATAAATTCCGAGTCCATCTGAATCTGTCGTGCTTCAGAATACCTATTGCAGAAGACGACCTGAACAAGCTGTTGAGTGACACAGATAACTGGAAATTTGAGACGCTTGCCATTGGGGAGGAGTCAGCGTCACGTGATCTGCTGGAGGACGAGTCACGTGAACTCGGGGAGGAGTTAAATCCAGATGACGAGAACGATGATACCCTCAGATTCCTTCCTTGAATGAAGAGGCAGTCTCATGACATTTTAGATACTTTCCATTATATAACCGTTTGTGGTGACGACCACATAAAGCATACATGACGTTCTAGTATTGTAAAACTTACATGTATACATAGCGTATCCTTAACAGAGTACTCAAATGCCAAATTGTCGGAACCAATCAGATTTATTTCGTAGTAGTTTCGTATATTTTTTTGAAATATCTTAACATTGTATGGTTTAAAAAGTGTTGCCTTATATAAGGCTCGACACATAGTAGACGATGCTCTAACCGACTGCACCAAAGGCGCACTTGGTTTGTTGCGGTATTAAATGGTATATAACAAATGCCACGATGTGCAATCTGATTGGTTCCGATAATGCCACGACGTGCAATCTGATTGGTTCCGATACTTTGGCATGTGAGCGATCTCTAAAACTAACTACAATACAAACTACATATAGGCATCAGAAATTGTTCAACCAAATAAAATATAGAACAAATTCATGAGTAATTATTTTTGGTAGAAGATATGAAGCATGTCATCATCTTTAACATTTCCAGACACGACGCTCCGACACACAACAACAGCACCACAGCTATGTGATATGTATGGACATGATCGACGCAGACTTGCTGTTGTTTCCTGACAACATATGAACACTCCAAGAGTATCAACGATACCGTTTTAATAACCTTATAGCAGCTTATATATTTTTTAAATCTTTTTCTTTAAACGGGAGTCTAATAAAACTCCGTTTAATATTTCGCATTATTGACGTATTGCCTTAAAGGGACACAGAGCAATCTTGAGTTTTATTCAAGCAAATTTGCAACTCGATTTCTTAATCCTGCCTCATTTTGACTTTAAAACTGTTGTGGGGGGACAACATTGATAGGTTTGGTGTATATTACATAATAAATCTTTGAGAAACGTTACACCGTCCTAGAACTCCTGTAACTTGCACACGGATACTGTTTTGTACCTTCCAGTATATATATATATATATTTTTAATAAATGAATTTCTTTGTATCTGCGTTGTTTCTTTGAAATAAGTTTATACCATGCAAAGTAAATTCAGTTATTTTGTTTGTTACTGAGCCCCTATGAAAATATCTGGAGTCATTCAGGTGCGAGGTGTGAGGCTCATATCTGGAGTCATTCAGGTGCGAGGTGTGAGGCTCATGCCGAATATTTTCCCGGAATCAGCATTGACTTTAGGGGTTAATAACAAACTAAATAACTGGATGTTGGTGATTTAGATATCTCAGAAAAAACAAATGTACGAGGGTTAGTATGACTACCATCTATACTGAGCAAAAATAGAAACGTCCCCAACTTTACCCATAGATTTAGACACAATGAAATTATATTTTATTTAATCTTTATGCCACTACTTTTGTTAAAGGCCAGCACTGTCATGAAAACAATTTTCTATGAATCAAACTTGTGGGCAAACTTATTCCCCTTGATTTGGTTTAAACAGCATTTCCGGGTCTTGTGGTTAAAACTTTGAGTTTTGTTATATTTAAATAAACAAAGAAAAGACGCTGATCTTTTCGCTCATTTTTGCAAATCACAGCTTAAAAGAGGAACGTTTCTATTTTTGCTGGGTATAGATGTTTTCTTACTAAACTGAATGTAGGAGTGCGATCCAGATAATTAAATGTATGAGTGCGATCTAGATGTTTTCTACTCTAGAACATCTGCGATGCTTGCTTGTTTCAAAACAAACGTCTAGAACTGTTTTTCTAAAAAATAGTTTGACGCGGCAGCCATTTTACCGAGATTCTGGTATCGTTTCTGATTGGCTGATACAGACGCACGTTCTATTCAAGATACATAGAACGGCGAAAACGGCAGACAAACAATACATTAATAAATAAACAAAGAAGGAAACATTGCAATTGAAGTGGATTGTCAAAATTACTATAATAATAAAATAATAATTACGGACACGTGTTCCCTGTTTCAAATTTTTTTCTGCACAAAGGGCTAAGACGTTTGTATTTACAATCAAGCGTCGATGATGATTAAGATAAAATGTTTTCTTAGGAACTAAATGTACGAGGGTAGATCTAGATGTTGGCGATAGAGATTTTTTTATAGAGGTCAATCCAGATGTTGGCGATCTAGGTATTGTCCCAGGTAAACTTAACGTACAAGGTAAGATCTCATGTGAACTAAACATAGGAGGGTTGATCCTGGTATATCCGTTAAAGTAAATTTACCAAGGGTGACTTAGATGTTATCTCAGAACTAAAGGCACGAGTGTCGATCCAGATGTTCTCACAGGTTCATCCAACATTTTATGTGCAAATCTCAAATAAATTCATGCGTTTTAAGCATTTGCGTACCATCTACTCTATCATAGTATCATCTACCAAGCCCAATAATCGACGTCATCAGCAGGTGCACGATATGATCACCTGTAACGAAGATTTGTCTCGACTCGGTAAGTAAACACACGCATTTCAGCTCTAATTCTCAGTCCATAAAAATATAATTATACTTAGCGAATTGAGAGCAGAATCAAAGAAAGTTAAAAATGAAAAAACTCCGCTGAGAATCATCTCGCTAAGTAACTTTCTTTGATTCTGCTCTCAATTCGCTAAGTATTAGCAGAAGAGTCTTTTTACCATTGATTGAGATACCTTAGGCACAATTATATCGTTATGGACAGAGAATTAGAGCTGAAATGCGTGTGTTTACTTACCGAGTCGAGACAGATGATCATCTCGTGCCCCTGCTGATGACGTCGATTGCTGGGCGTGTCTGCTCTACCACAGATCGAATGAAATGTCGAGTTTAATTATGCTTTTATTAACCCAGTTTTCATAATCCAGTTTGAACCACTTCATCCAACAATTTCTGGGGACCCCTGACACGATGCTGAAAAATGGAAACAAATGATAAAGATAGGTTAAACAGACAAATCATGAGTGTATACATTATTAATATTCCACAAGTATCGGCTTAGATCTGTACTAAATTAATCAATTAAACAAAAATGTAATTACATTTATTATTAGGTCTGTGAACTGAACAAGGTTTTGATTTAATACCACAAAAGCAAATATTTCAACTTAAATCCGCATAGTTCCAGTATAACAGTATCATATCAATGCATGGTATAAGTATTAACAGATATATGATTCTGAAAACACAAAACAACAACAGCACCACCACCACCACCACTAACAACAACAACAACAACAACGACAACAACGACAACAAATTAACAACAAACACAAAATCTTTCACAACATAATTCTGATCGAATCGTAGGGTAACTAGTCTGGCAATGTAAAGGGAATGTAGCGACACAGCCAAACAAGCTCTATTATTGAGAGATCTGAAAAACTTGGGAAAATGTGAAAGAATTAACAAAATCTGATGATAAACAAAAAAGATATGACCATTTAAAGGTTGTTCTAAAACGAATATGGGAGCCGCCATTTTTAGAACTATGACATCATAGTTCCATATTACCATATATGGAATATTGATAAATATCATTTAAAACGAAAAAAATCACTGCAAATGAATGCATTTTTTACTGGTCATGTAAAACATTATTGCCATTAAGTATTACATACTTTTCATACAGCTGCTGTCATTTCCCCCCGAAATATCAGTAAGTTTTCATATTTATAAATATTCCATATATGGTAATTTAGAACAGTGATGTCATAGCTCTCAAAATGGCCGCTTCCATATCCGTTTCAACAGAAACTTAAATGATCATATCTTCTTTGTTTATCATCCGATTTTGATAATTCTTTCACCCTTATTCAAGTTTTTCAGAACTTTCAATAATAAAGATGTTTGGCTGTGTCGCTATGTTCCCTTTAACTTTCTTGTTTACATTTTATTTATATGGTCATTCATTGGGGTGACACAATATACTCTGCCCACTATGCAACGTATCTTTATACGAGTACACATATGTCCAATAAATATATTCTGATTGTGTCCGTTTAAAAATAATTTATAGAAAAAGCGATTCTAATAATATAAACTATACTCACGACAACAATTGACGCCGGCTGTATACGAGCAGCGTGTCGGCAGCCATGTTGGTTTACACTGCTCCAGGGTGGATTCGAGTCCGTTACAATGCAACTCCGTGGCCACTATAAGCGTACTGTTGCCCTTGCCAAAATGGTCACGGGTATAAGCCACTGCATTTTCTCTGAAAAGATTTTAGTCTATGTATTTAGCACTGAGTTGTTTATATTACTGATTAAATCATTAACAGTATTCCTAGTATATACTGATTATCTTTCAAATAACAGTTTGTACGGATCTGAGTATCTTTCAAATAACAGTTTGTACGGATTTGAGTATCTTTAAAACTTTAAAATAACAGTTTATACGGATCTGAGTATCTTTCAAATAACAGTTTGTACGGATTTGAGTATCTTTCGAATAACAGTTTGTACGGATTTGAGCATCTTTTAAATAACAGTTTGTACGGATCTGAGTGTACGGATCTGAGTATCTTTCAAATAACAGTTTGTACGAAATAACAGTTTGTACGGATCTGAGTATCTTTCAAATAACAGTTTGTACGGATTTGAGTATCTTTAAAACTTTAAAATAACAGTTTATACGGATCTGAGTATCTTTCAAATAACAGTTTGTACGGATTTGAGTATCTTTCGAATAACAGTTTGTACGGATTTGAGCATCTTTTAAATAACAGTTTGTACGGATCTGAGTGTACGGATCTGAGTATCTTTCAAATAACAGTTTGTACGGATTTGAGTATCTTTAAAATAACCGTTTGTACGGATTTGAGTGCTTTTGAGGCACGGTTGATGGTCATTCATCTATTAATATGCAACTGCAGTGGCAACTTTTAAGCAGCAACTGCAGAGGCAACTTTTAAGCAGCTAAGTGTTATTCTAATCTCCATCCGGGTTAGCTAAATTATTTTACTCACGGATGTTGGAATCCCAGCAATCTGCATATGACGACAGCATCCGGACGGTCAAAATACGTGTCGCATACAGTGCCCCACTCGCCACTGTGGAAAACCTCCACTCGCCCGGAGTTGGAGTCTTTCCCACCCGCAAGACGTAGTTTCTCCGTTGCTAAAAACATAGAATTACCAATTTAAATTGCATGTATTAAATGGTCACATGCTTAAATGCAGCCAATTTTGAACCTTTACATGAGTGGCTGTGTGAGACCGGTTTGAGTATAGTAAAACAAACTATAATAATAAAAACAATGCATCATCAGGTCGATATATATATATATTTAAATATACACTGCAGGACTGGGCTTACAACTGTTCCGAGATATGTTCTGTTTATTCCCAAAATGTCAGAATGCACCATTTTACTTCTCATATAACAAGAACAACAAAAAACGTGGGGAGCATTCCCAAAGACCCCACTACCAACGTCGGACATATGATGCTCAATTGCTGAGAGGGGGCGTCCGTGGCCGAGTGGTTAAAGTCTCTGACTTGAAATCACTTGCCCCTCACCGCTGTAGGTTCGATCCCTCAGTGGCCTAGGAATCTTTATGTGAGGAAGCTATCCAGCTGGCTTGCGGAACGTCGGTGGTTCTAACCAGGTGCCCGCCCATGCACGAAAATTGCCCGGAGGGGCACCTGGGGCCTTCCTCCACCAGTGGAAGCTGGAAAGTTGCCATATGACCTTAGCTGTTGGTGCGACTATAAAATCCAATTCAATTCAATTCATTTGCTGGGGGCTACAACTTCAATCCACCAGCTACACCCCTGACTACATGTATGAACATGAATCAGATCGGTAGTGGCATTTTGAAGGCCACATGGATTAATAATTCGCATATTTGCAAAATCATTTAAATTAACTATATGAATAGTTCAATGCAAATTGTTTTTACATATTACTAATTCTTGTTTATACTGCACGAATAATAGATTTATAGCAGAAAAATGAAGACAAATTGAAATCTTCAAATATAATTTCCTGTTATTTCATTGTATGCATGCTTGTTTTAAGTTGAGTAAAGACCGCTTTAAGAATAAGCATTCTTTATCAGGGTTTTCCTACTGCTTTATGCATGATATGCAGTTCTTTGAAAAGCTGTTTATTGTAATTTTTTGGGTAAAGGGAGACATGGCAATCTTGATTTTTTTAAAAACTCACGGCGTCCCGTTAGTTTTTCTGCATATACTGCATTTGTTCAGTCATTAATATTTATTATAAGAATAGTATAAAACAAATTGTGTTTGCATATTATTAACTGCTGATTAAAGTGCACCAACAATATATTTAAACCTATGGTAGAATAAGACGAAGAAAAGAAAACTCACAAAATTATTTAATTATATGCCAGCAGGTTTAAAGTCAAAATGATACGGGATAAATAAACCGAGACGCAATTTTCAGTGCTTGATAAATATTTCAAGATTGCCGTGTGTCCCTTCAAAGGTTAATTCAAAGAACACGTTATTTTCTGTAGGAACTGGCGAAGCTTGAGAGAGACCCTACGGCTTGAGATAGATCTCTAAATGATGTATTAGAATTACTATTTTTAATATCGAGATGTTCCATGAAATGTAAATTTCACAAATACTAAGAAAGAGTTGTAGACCAAGCTCTTAAAACAACGTTTTCTCTCATTAAAAAAGCTAGGAAACTGTTGTTGTCAACCGAGCGTCAGTTACATGTCTTTGGTATTATGGCTGTGCCTATATATCGTATAACCTTGCAGCATTATCTATCTTGCCAAAGTCGTTAACGTTTCTTTTTACTTTTTAAAGTATCTAGTTCTTAAATAAGTCATATAACAGCGAAACAGGCATTTTAACAGGTACATACAATGCCTTACCTTTTGAAATATGTAAAGAAATCGATAAAAATCACTTCCCAACTTTTTATATGACATTTTCATTGCTAAAGTCTGCTTTTTTAGAATTTCTATCAAAAATGGTTTTAATATGACCCTGGATCATTCCTTAATGGAGACCAAGGTGCGGATTTCAAAGCCGTTACAACTCATTTTTACACATTTCATGAAGCCTATACCTCCATCACAACTAACTGACACATCCGTGTCGTGACTGCATCTGTAAGTCGTGGCCGGCCAGGTTCCGCCGCACTGACCAATGTTGTTCTCAATGCCGTTACACTTAAGGTCAGACACCACGATTTCTCCAAGACCTTGTCCGAAGTAAGAGGCCACGTGCCAATAGGCGGTAGATCTGTAATGCAAAACAATTTCTTTTTGATTTATTAAGTACCAAAATGAAGTGTAGTATTGACAAAACTCAGTCATCTAAAACTAGAACAATAGAATTGAATTGGTTTTATAGTCGCAGCAACAGCTAAGGTCATATGGCGACTTTTCCAGCTTCCATTGGTGGAGAAAGAGACAAGGTGCCCCTCCGGACAATTTTCGCGCACGGGCAGGCTCCTGGTTAGAACCACCGACGTCCCGCAAGCCAGCTTGATAACTTCCTCACATGGAGATGCCTATGCCCATGAGGGATCGAACCCATAGCGGTGAGGGGCAAGTGATTTAAAGTCAGAGACTCTAACCACTCGGCCGCGGAAGTCCACCCACAAACCCCACACTCCCACAAAACAAATCAATAGAAAAAAACACGTGATATATTGTAGCAATGATAAATGTCAAAACGCCGCTAAATGTAAAACGTCGCTAAATGTATTTAAACCTTTGTCGCTAAACGTAAAATGGGTGGCTAAATGTCAACGTCTTCAAATGTAAAAACGCGAGATGAAATAAAAAATAGCTAAATGTGACCTTTTTTTTTTTTGTAAAAGGAAAAAGCGACATATGTAAAATGTGTGAAGAACAGTAATGTATGTATTGGAAGATGTACATATGTAAATACTTTAACATATTTAACAGGGAATACGATAATATTTGCAAATAACAACTTAATACACAGCGTTGGTTACGGAATATTTGCAAATAACAATAGACAGCGTTGCTTACGGAATATTTGCAAATAACAACTTAATACACAGTTTTGGTTTCGGAATATTTGCAAATAACAATCAACAGCGTTGCTTACGGAATATGTGCAAATAACAATACACAGCATTGCTTTCGGAATATTTGCAAATAACATTACACAGCGTTGCTTACGGAATATTTGCCAATAACAATACACAGCGTCGCTTACGGAATATTTGCAAATAACAATACACAGCGTTGCTTACGGAATATTTGCCAATAACAATACACAGCGTTGCTTACGGAATATTGCAATTAACAATATACAGCATTGCTTACGGAATATTTTCATAGCCAAGCATTCTGCAAACAACAATCAGGTCGTATCTGTCAAAACCACTGTCACAAACTGTTCCGTACAGACCGTTGTGTAATACTTCCACCCTGCCTGACGCATTTGTTGGGCCATCAACCACCCGTATAGGAATTACTGGAAAATAGAATTAACACGGAACATGGAATAAAAACGTAATCCCTGATCAGTGCGTGTGTGCGTGTGCGCGTGCGTGCGTGTGCGGATGTGTGTGTGTGGGTGCGTGTTCATGAGTGGGTGTATGCGTGCGTAGTTTATGGTGTAAGCGTGTGTGCGTGCGTCCGTGCGTGCGTTCTTGAGTTTACAAATAAATAAAGGAAATGCATGTTAAACAATATTCCCGTCACGTGTTAATAATGAAATAGAGGCACGTTACGGGGAAATTGACTAAATAAAAAAAGAAACCGTGTTTAAAGTGGTTTCTTTTTTAATATAAGTAGTAACAACTTTAAAGTATGACAAATTCGTAACTAGGATTCTTGACAGACAACATGGGCTCACATTCCCTGCCTCGCAAGCATATTTCCCCTCGCCTCACGGCTTGGGTGAATATAATTTCCAGACAGAGAATGTGAGCCCATGTACCATGTCAAGAATCCAAATAACTAATAAGTTCTAATGTGCCTTTAAACAGGAACATATTGATATATATCTCAATGGTGTCGTTGACTGTCTTAACATATTTAGAAACAAGAGTCCCAAGAGAGCCTGTTGGACCTGTATCGCTCTATGGAGTCTGTGATGGGGAACACGACAACACCTGGGTTTGGTATGATCATTCCTGCCATGTTTCACTGAAATCCAGCCAGGGGTTCAGAAAAACTAGTCCAGATAAAGTTTGTGTATAAGGGGCCATACCTCCTTAGGGGCCAAAAATCTTTCAACCGGAAAACAACTATGATAGGCGCAACTAGGCTTCGTACTGATCATCCCTGCCAAGTTTCGGTGAAATCCGACAGGAGAACTAGCCTGTACAAAGTTCGTTTATTAAACATTTAAAGGGCCATAACCCTGCCAAAAATCATTCAACTGAAACATAGCGGTGATATACGCAACTAGGCTTGGTACTCATCATCCCAACCAAGTTCATTGAAATTCGGCCAGGAGTTCAGAAGAGAATAGTCTGGATAAAGTTTGTGCAACAAAACCTTTACACGGCGATGATATGCACAACTAGGTCTGGTACTGATCATCACTGCAAAGTTTCATTGGAATCTGGCCAGTGGTTCAGGAGAACAAGTCCGGACAATATTTTAAGGGCCATAACTCCACCAAATATCATTCAACCAGAACACTAGATTTGGTACTGATCATTCCTGCAAAGTTTCATTAAAATCCGGCCAAATGAAAGCGCTATGTTCTTAATGAGGCCAAATACTGCTTTTTTTTTTTTACTAAATCCAAGACCATAACTCCCGTGTTACTAATCCGACGAGGCTGGTTTTCAATCTTTGTCTGAGCTTTCATTGATATTAACATTCTGGTAAAGTTTGGTAAGATCGGATGAAAAATGAAGGCCTTATTGTCTTAACAAGGCAAAATACAGCGTTTTTAACTAAACCAATGACCATAACTGGTTTTCGAACTTGTCCAAGCTTTCAATAGTATCTACAATCTGATAAAGTTTGTAAAAGATCCAATTAAAACTGAAGGCCCTATTGTGTTAACGAGACCAAATTATAACATATTTAAGAAAATCAAGGACCATAACTCCGCTGTTGATGGTCCGATCTGGCAGTTTTTCAAACTCGCCCAAGATTTCATTGCTATTAACAATCTATGCGAGTTTGGTAAAGATCAAATAAAAAATGAAGGTGCTAGAGTGTCCACAAGGCAGAATATGGCTTTTTTCAGAATGACAAGGGTCATAACTCTGCTGTTACTAATCGACAACTTGTCCGAGCTTCTATTGATATTAACAATTTTTGTAAGTTTGGTAAAGATCAAATAATAAATGAAGGGCCTAGGTGTTCACAAGGCAAAATGGCACTTTTTAGCAAAAACAAGGGCCATAACTCCGGCGTAAATGGTCCGATATGGCTGGTTTTCGAACTTGTTCGAGCTTTCATTGCTGTTAACAATATGTGCAAGTTTGTAGCATTTTTCATCAAATCATGGGCCATAACTCCGGTGAAACTAATCAGATCTGGCTGGATTTCGACTTGTCCGAGCTTTCATTGATATTATCAATCTGGCAAAATTTGGTCAAGATCAAATAATAACCAAGCAAGGATTTACGCAAGCGTAAAATAGCTACCGAGAGAAAATCGCAAATCTGCGTTGGAACTGAAACATACTGATAACCGATCAAGTCTCGGGCGTTGAAACAATATTAAAAATAATAATATGGTTAGGAAGACATAAACACGCCACGACCGTTTTTTCCTTACCAGACACTTTCTTCCCAATTGTTACCATCAGTTCTTCCTACCAAACATTTTGAATCAAGGTGGGCTACCTCAATTCCCTCTTGTCAAATCCTGGATATGCGTTACATACTGACCTTTGTAGCAAGACGTGCTAGAAGTACACATTAGCACAGAAATACAAGTGTTAGCGTGTGCATTACAAACAGATACACTTTTCACTGCTACGATGTGTAATTATAAGATTGCGTTATCAAAGTGAAAAACTCAAAGCAACTTCATTGCTACCTTACCATGTGCAATTATGAAAACCATATAAGTGTCGCTGCCGGAACATGAAGGTGCTAGAGTGTTCAGAAAACAAAAGTTACCGGACGACGACGATGGACAACTTGCAGTCCTCTAAGCTCTGCTGACCTTCGGCCAGTAGAGCTAAAAATGAATGACCTAGCCATGTTGAGGTAAGGTTTTTACGCCACTTACCGCCGTCACAACTTATTCCAACGTCATGATCATGGGTTTCGCGCAGCGTGTTCGGCCACCAAGTTCCAACACACTGGCCTATATCAGACTCCGCACCGTTACATCGAACTCGACTCAGTACCACCTCACCAATACCCTGGCCGAAGTGAGGGGTGGTCATGATGTAGGCGTTTGGACTAAAATGTAAAAGTAACTTTCATCTGCATACTATACCTTATTGTAGTACTTTTCTATATTAATTACTATCAGCGTAAAAGCCAGGCCCGTAGCCAGTCCTGAATTTTAACAGAGGCAAATTATTTTCTATGGAGGTCCGATGGGATGCAAAACTCCATCCCACCCACACTCCAATTTGTTGTTGTGATTTTTTCATGCGATTTCCTGCATTTTATTGCGTGTCCCTGGCACGATTATAGTTTCAAGCAAGACATGTTTGTCACTGCTTGATTATTTATCGATATATGTAAAGTACACATGTACATTCGCAAAATTCTACCGAGGCAATTGCCTCGGTGTGCCTCAGCGTAGCCATTGGCCTGAAAGTTAAACGTATTATTCACCGGTATCCATACGATTAAAACGAAATATTGACATTTCAAACAAGCTAAGCTTTCTTACTGAGGATTCTGAAAGAGTAGAAATGGTTAAAGAATTATCCAAATCGAAAGATAAACAAAGACGACACAAACAAGCAAACACACCAGGACTGACGTTGGGTAGGCAACGGGTTATGACGACACTGGGTATACGCATGATGTTAGAGGTATTACCTATGTTCATATCCCAGCATTTTGCAGACTACACCGAGAGCATGGTTATCGAAATTGTTACCCTGCACCGTGCCCCAGTGTCCATTGTGGAAAATCTCAAGCCGCCCCGACTGTTCTGAGACGCCGTCAACCAACCGTATAGGCGTCTCTGAAATGTAAAAGTATACCGTGTATGGTCACTGGAATCGTAAATATACCATATAGGGGTCAGTAGAATGCTGTATAGACGTCACTGAAATGTAAAATATACTGTATAGTGGGTCACGGAAAGGTACAATATACCGTATAGGGGGTCACGGAAAGGTACAATATACCGTATAGTGGTTAGTGAAATGTAAAATATACTGTATAGGGGTCACTGACCATTTGTTTCCGGTTGCTTGTATATGGAATTGCAATGAGATTAGTCGCACAAAGAACCAGAAACGCAGTTCACTATTTCAAAGCAAGGGGATTTCACCAAAACTATTGGATGGTACATAGCTACTGGCGCATAAACCTTTCTTGCAATATAAGGTGTCAGACCAGTCAGGAAGTACTTCCGGTTCGTAGAATGCTAAAATAGTTCCATGGAAAAATCCAAAGTTTTAATTTGATTGTGTTTTTTTTCAAGATTAGTTTTTATTTCATTGTTAAATCTAACCTGATGTTTAAGTATTATGTATGTTGTCATGAATAGTAAGTATTTTACTGTGTGCGTTGAAGATGATCAATACTAGGCAAATAGAGATCCAATAAACGCTTGCTAAAGATACGTTCGATATTCAGTATAATTACGAAAGCGTTTATGTAATTCAGACGAAAACAAACTATCGGAATCACGCTTGCAAAAAATCGTTTTAAAAAATGTTGCTACAGAGCCTTAGCATATGAACGAGTATTTATACGAGATTACACGTAACAGGAAGTACATTAATTATGTAATACAGATAATGCCCACAAAATGTGTTTGCCGTACGACTGTGAAAAACTCAAATTACTGTCATAACTTCGTACTCAAAACTGTCGTACCTGTTTTTAGCTCGTTTTTGCCAAAACGTTAATACTAATGCGATAGTCAAAATATACTTTATCAATATAACCAACGTTATAAAAAGTATAAAGTATACATTTTTGAGACAGATATATTTAACAATACTCCTCGCATTAAAGTAAAATTATTGACCAGCTATGGTTACGACATTTGGTAATTGTTTTAGCAGATCGAGGTCCTAGGAAACTACCTTTATCAGAAAGTATTTAACATTATAATAAAAATAAATACTATTATATATCAATTAATACATAAAGTGAAAAGATAGTATACATTTTTCTGATAACATGATCTGGCATCTCTAACATTCAATTGCTTTTCTTTTTAACAGGATGTTTGTGCAGGTGTATATTATGTTAGATGATAAGCGTGCTATACGACCCCAAACCACTATTTTTTTGCCTCGCGATACAAGAACCAGGTGGTACGGTATTAACGGTTTACGATCTTACATTATATATCTAGCAATGGTGTTATTGGCATGCCGGTCAACATTGTTAAGATCACACTAATGTCTGTTTGTTCAGCCAATGATGCAGTAGCAGCTTGTTTATGATTTTATGTTTAATTAGCCTGCAATACAGTATAGCTTAATTAGACAGTGGTACTTAGTGGTACAGAAACAGTATTAACTATTTTAGGACTATAAGAGCTTCTTGCTGCTTATTCTGCAGTATAGTTTTGGCTGTAAATCGCTACACAGTACATGTACTATTCTGATTAGTTATCCTATAATATAATATATATCTAATGTATGACTACTGGACTCAGGGTTCTCCACAGGCCATTTAAGCATAGCGGAGCCGCTGCGCTTGACTTCCAAAATCTTACATCCCGCGGTGCCTAAACTGCGCCGCTATGCTTAAAAACCAGAGCGCGGTGCTTTGATCTGAAGGCAAACACCGCCTTTAAAAACCCTTATGCGCACCGTACACAAATTCATAAACTCGCGTCAAACAATACACACAAGTAACACGTGACTGATCTATGCAGTATGCAGAACGTGCGATAACACGCTGTGTGATTAGTGGATTGTTGACAACAAATTGCAATTATCACGAGTTGATTGGATTGTCGGGTTGTTGTGGATTAATCAGTAATTGGGAGATAATTGGGATGTGAGAATGTAACTTAAAGCAGTTGAACTGGACAGTTTGTTAATATTGGCAGTTTGTGTATCGGCTAACGTGTATTGTTCAAGACGGAAATGAAAGATGTGATGTGCAGGAGTTTGTTTGTTTTGCGTAAGTAAGTATAATTGTTTTGGTTGTCATTTGATTTAAGTTTGTGCGTTAATAAATAAAATAAATAGCAATTGTGGGATAATATCTGGTCATTTGAAAAAAGAAAAGAAGAAATGAAGGTAGTTTATTTATCTGTTTACTTCAAAGCTTGTCAATATTTTGAAAACAAAAATACTAGAAATTACTTACAAAATAAAACAAAAATAATTCAGTTATTACTATTATTAAGCGTGTTGGTCTATTATATATTTATAATATATTAAATTATTTATATATGTTTCTTCAGACCTTGGCCCGCCACTTTAACCAGGATGAAGATTCAATGATGATCGAGTGGAGACAAGTGAGGGAGGTTACAAAGAATGACAGAGAGCTTCAGAAGTCTCACCCAAACTTGTACAATATTGCAGCTGTTGGTCTGCTTATTCCAACATCAACAGCAGATTGAATTAAGACAGCACAGGTCAACTCTGTGTAACAGAGTTCTCAATGCACTGCTGGCAGTAACAATGCAGGGCCCACCTCCATCAGTTTGAATATGACAGGGCAGTGGAAGAATGGCACATGGCCAGACCTAGAAGGTCAAGCATCTGAATAGGAACTGCTAGCTAATATGTACAAGTCAAGACATTGAATGGGCTAACTTGTGTTGGATTTATTTGAGTGCTAAGGTTATATTTTTTAAGTATTATCAAATGTGCTGTTTTATTTCCAGGGATGAATATTGTGTAGTTGATGGTATTATATGTGTGCATGATGTGTTGATGTATATGTTGTATTATTGTGTATAAACTTATAATAAATCTTTGTATGTTTTCTTCTTCATCGTGTATTAAAACATAGATTATTTATTATTGTTTATTGTATGTATTTCAGATGCTGCATGTTGTGTTGATGTGTGTTGTATTATTGTGTATGTATTATTGTGTATGAACTTATTTTAGTTAATATTTTTATGAGATTTTTTTTAAAATAAAAGTCTTAAAACATGGATTATTTATTATATTGTTTATTATCATAAATATATAATTATATATGGCTTCCTAACATCACTTATATCACACAAAAGAGTGCCTCACCGTCAATACAGGCAGTTACTAGAAGCCAAAAAAATCAACACATGAGGGGGATTCCCCCTCCCGTACCCTCCCCCAGCACGCGCTACTATGCCACTATGCTTGAAAATAATCCTGTGGAGAACCCTGCTGGTATAACAACTCTGGTGGAGTTGTCCTGTAATAAAGTATTATAATAAGGTATATTATTACAATTTACCATATAATATAATTATCTACTTTGTCAGTACTAGACTTCTAGATAACGACTGTCAGAGCACATGTTTGGTTTAGGCCTGTGGTACATCACCAACTGGAGTATATGAACTCTGTAAACAAGTCTGTTAATGAAAGGTATGTGGACCATGTAAAATCCTATCTGTAGTTATTATATCATATAATATTAATTGGTAATCTGCATTGTTTTCTTTTATATTTTTATACTTAATTCCTAAGATCAAGTGCATCTGTGTGGAAAATATGTAATGGTACCAATTGTATGGAACCTCGCTACTGGACTGGACTGTAATCAGCACTTTGGGTTAGTAAATGATGGTACGGTATTTGACTGTTATTACCATAACATGGTACTTACCAATAACCACCAGTACATGTTGGAGGTAATAAATAAAATATATGAATATACACAATAATCTTGGAACTCACCACTCTTTAAAAGATTGCTCAAAGTCAAATCTGTTTAGATAAATGGTGACATATATATAATTATTCCATTAATTTAAATACAACTAATCCTTTAGACTCCTTGGTTTTCGTTTCGCCAAGGACTAAGTAAAGGATATACATGTACTATAAAACATGTATGATACATATAAACCATAATAATCTTGTTTAAACTTTTGATATACACACTTCCTTATGAAGGGATACTCTGTTGTCAAAATACGTTGAATAAAAAATGAAAGGCAAAATGTTTTGACTACAAAAGCATAAACATACATGAGAAAAATGTTCACCAATACTGAACAATACACCTTATATGTACACTAACTTAAGAAATTATATAAACAATTTGACTTTCTTTCCACCTTTTATTAAATAGATAGATAGGTGCTCAGTCCAGTCAGGTGTGAGTGTGTTCTGATGTGACACAGGCAGGCATTTGTGCAGGTATTGCTAGTAAATAGATATGTTAAAGCTAGTGCAAAATTTGTGTAAAATTCAACTTATATCCAGTTTTTTTTAACATTTTCTGTCATGTAATAGTCTTCTACAGGACTAAAGTTTATAAGGCATGCACTATTAGTGACAACACTAGCTGTTATGTTGTATTATACGTTTTGTGTACATGTGTGAAGGATCATTTATTGGCCCTTTTTTCCTTCTGTATATAGGCCTAGCTTTTTGAAACTTTTTTTTTTCTTATCAGAACAAGCCATATTGGCTTCTTTTGTTTGGATATGTATTTTTTTTGTTGCTATAGAAAGTGGAAGGCAAAGCATAAGCAGTGGCAAGTTTTCGGTTACATATAAATGGTTCGCAGAATTCTCATAAATATCTGGACAGTCAATATTCTCCACAATATAATGACTTAATAAAATCCAACCATGACTGATCGGGTAACATTTGCATCTATGAATGTACAGGGTTTAAGTGATAAAAATAAGGGAACAGACACCCTGCATTACCTTAAAAGTAAAAAATACTCTATTTACTTCTTACAAGATACACATTTTACTGAAAGAGATGAAACATATATACGTACACAATGGGGATATGAATGCTTTGTTAGTAACTTTTCAAGCCAGTCTAGAGGTGTGGCAATTCTTTTTAATAATAACTTTGAATTTAAATTACATTCGAAATTGTCTGACAAGAATGGAAATAAGATCTAACAATTTACGAAAAACGAATGAGATTGATAAATGTATACGGTCCAAATAAAGACTACCCAAATGTCTATAAGGATTTATATAATAATGAAATTTTAGGCGCAGACTGCCATACTATAATAGCTGGAGATTTTAATATGATTTTAAATCCAGATATAGACTGCCATGATTACGTAAAAATTAATAATCCAAAACCGAGAGATGAAGTTCTAAATATTATAAGCGAATTTAATCTAATAGACTGTTGGCGAGACCAACACCTGGAAGATAGACAATTTACCTGGTTCAAAAAGTACTCGAACAAAAATGTTTTTAATTCTTAATTTCAGAAAAATTAATTACCAATATTGATGAGACAAACATTTTACGAGGATATAGAACAGATCATAGTCTGGTTATACTATCATCGAATTCGGCAAATTTATTAAAGGTCATTCTTATTGGAAAATGAATAATTCCCTTTTAAAAGATCAAAAATATATACATGAAATTAAGGAAACTATTAAACAAACTAAACAACAATATTCAAAATACCCTGATAAAAGTTATGCTTCCGATAAGTATCTAATTTTAATTATAAATGACCAACTTTTTTTCGATGTGCTTTTAATGGAAATAAGGGGAAAAACTATATCATACTCTTCACATTTAAAACAAACACAAGACAAGCGTGAGCAAAACCTTATAGCAGATAAAGATTCACTTGAAAAAGAAATCAATACTAATCATGCATTACTTGAAAGTAAAGAAAACAACTTTATGAAATTAGAGAAAAAAAGTTGGAGGGTATTAAAAAGATCAAGAGCAAAATGGATTCAAGAGGGGGAAAAACCATCAAAATACTTTTGTAATTTAGAAAATAAAAATTTCACTTCAAAATGTATGTCAAGTTTAATGTCCAAAGGCAATACTGTTATTAAATCTCAAAATGGTATAATAAACGAAACAATGACATTTTATATAAACCTGTATTCTCATCACTCGACCGAAACAGTAGATCTAAACGACCTTTTTTCAAAATGTAACATCCCGAAGTTGGACGATGACACTAAACAAACACTTGAATCAAATATTACATATGAGGAGATGCTTCAAAGTTTGAAACAAATGCCCAATGACAAGAGCCCAGGAAATTCTGGCTTTACAGTAGAATTCTATAAATTCTTCTGGTCAGATATTGGGCACTTTATTCTACGGTCAATTAATTATGGCTTTACCAAGGGACAGTTGTCTATTTCTCAAACACAGGGCGTAATCACATGTATCCCAAAAGGAGACAAAGATAAATTATATTTAAAGAATTGGCGTCCGATATCTCTTTTAAATGTGGCTTATAAGTTAGATCTGCATGTATAGCTAGAAGATTAAAGCTTGTTTTACAATCTTTAATTCATAAAGATCAAACTGGTTTCTAAGCTGGCCGGTATATGGGTGAAAATACTAGATTAGTATATGATATTATGTTTTATGCTGAAAAATACAATTTACTTGGGCTACTTCTTCTAATTGACTTTGAAAAAGCTTTTGACTCGCTCGCGTGGGACTTTATTTTCCAAGTGCTTGACTTCTATAATTTTGGCCCTGTCTTTAAAAGATGGATAAAGGTATTTTACACCAATATAGAATCTTGTGTAATAGTAAATGGGTTTACACCAATATAGAATCTTGTGTAATAGTAAATGGGCACCTCTCAGACAGGTTCATTATACATCGAGGTTGTCGTCAGGGAGTCCCATTGTCTCCCTATATATTCATTCTGTGTGCAGAAACATTGGCTGTCTAGATAAGGAATAATATAAATATTACCGGCTTCAAAATAGGTTCCAAATAACACCTAATCTCACAATATGCAGATGACACTACATTAGTACTGGATGGTTCTGAAAAATCTCTAAGACACACTCTTAAAATTTTACAATTCTATGAGAGAGTCTCCGGCCTTAATATAAATTTGGACCAAACTGAAGTCATTTGGATAGGTTGCAGAAAACGATGTAACGTTAAAAAATGTAGAGAATATGAACTGTGCTGGGAACATGATTCCTTCACTCTATTAGGTATTAAATTTTCTGTGGACCTAGACCAAATATGTACTATAAATTATAAAAATAAAATTAAAGAGATAAATAATCTTTTGATTAGCTGGTCAAAGAGGATTCTCTCACCAATTGGTAAAATTACAGTTATAAAGAGCCTAGCAATTCCAAAAATAACTCATCTAATTTCAGCATTACCCAATCCCCACCAACAGGTAATAAATGAATTAAAAACATTAATCTTTAATTTCTTGTGGAGTGGTAAAAAAGACAAAGTTAAACGTCAGGTTATATATCAAGACAAAAATCGAGGCGGTTTAAGAATGATCGATATTGAATGCTTTTTTAAATCTTTGAAAATAACCTGGATAAGACGGCTTCTAAAAAGTGAAAATAATTGCTTAAACATTGTCCAAGAAATGTACCCATGGATAAAACAGTTCACTTGCTTTGGCATAAAATATATATACTGACGAGATAAAGAAACGCCTCATCGGGAATTTTCGCTATATATTGTATGTACACTATGCTGCTGTTAATCGAATGGTATATGGCTACTTAAGACCTTTCTTTTCGGATAAAATACTAAAACAACACAAAACACAGCAAATAGTAGTTCTTCAAAGTTTGACTATTGGCAGAGTATCTGTTTGGCTCAAGCATGTGAGCAAACTTAGGATGCAAATTTCTGCAAACTCTTTACGTTAAATACAGTACTAAAATAGCCAATTTTTCAAAGAGGAACTTCAATATTTATGAATTTCTTGTTATAAAGTGCACTGTGATTAAAACGTCTACAACATCACAGTTGTGTCCTTTCTCTAACCAACTGCAACTTTGTTTTACAAAACATCTTGGGATTTCTTTGGAATATTATGTGGCATTAAGAGTGCGGTATATACAATATATAGCGGAAATTCCCGATGAGGCGTTTCTTTATCTCGTCAGTATAGATATACATTTAAAAATATTGGAAAAGATGTCTTTGAAAGTTATAAATATTATCTACGTAACATTTCACCAACCTTATGGTATCAGTTTTAATGGTGTTCCTTTATGGTACAATGAAGATATAAAGGTCGGAGGCTCAACAATTTTTTTCAACCACTGGTTCTCAAATGAGTTATTTCAATGAATGACCTGATTGATGATTACGGCAATTTATTACTTTTTCAGGTCTTTAAAGAAACTTATGGAATAAAATCCAATTTTTTAGAATATGGAGGTGTTATAGCATCAGTTAAAAGGTTACTATACTCACATAAATTCCCACAGTCTATAAGGAAGGGTAAAAACCCTATAATCCCATTTTATCTATCGACTATTTTAAAAGACATTAAAGGAAGCAGGTCAATCTATGATGCAATGATAATAAAAAATATAATCCCATCGGCGGTAACAAAGTGGAACGAAGAACTTTATAGTAGACACCTGAATTGGTACAAAATAGTTGCTTTAACATTTAAAATAAATCAAGATGTAAGACACCAATGGTTTCAATACAGGATCAACCATAGGATTCTGGGTACCAATTATTCACTTAAAAAAATGAACATTGCTGATTCAGATATGTGTACTTTTTGTAATAAAATGGTGGAAACAATTAAACATCTCTTTTATGACTGCGAAGTTTCAAAATTGTTTTGGTCAAATTTGTCTACTTTCATTAATAGCAAATGCACTGAGACTGTAACCAACTGGTCAGACTCCGATATTTTATTGGAGAATGACAAATTAGATATTAGACTGAGCAAGATTTTAGTATTAGGAAAATATCATATATTCTTTCAAAAACAAAATAATTCTGCACCATCATGTACACATTTTATTTATTATTAAAAAACAGTTAATAAAACTGATAACTACATTGCTTATAAAAACTCAAAAGATACATATTTTCATAAAATATGGGGCCGATATGAGAACATTTTAGCTGAACCATAATATTGTGAATCTAGACACTTGCTGCAATATATAGCATTTACCTTTTGCCCTTCCATTTTCTACATTATCTTTTTTCCAGTATGTTTTTCCATTATATACATATTTCTTTTTCTTGAGTATAATTACCATGCCATTTTTTTCTACCAAAAACATTCACTATGTTTCTTTTCCCAAAATATATTGAATGAATGTTTGGGTAATAAAGGGGTATGACAAACACTAAACTTTACAAAACAATTCGTTCTTCTACTGCTTTTAATAATATATTTACTTTATTATGTTGTTTAAATGATAACTAGATACCTGTCATTACCCCTTAATAATCTACATCATGATATGAGATATAGCACATACATTTTCTTGTATAAGTAAAAACAAGTACACATTTCATGTCAATATGCATTGAATCATACATCATAACTCATATACTTAGAGAAAAAACTTTCTATCCATTACTTGGTCATGGGTGTCATGGGTGGAGTACAAGTTAATAATTTACAGAGCTTTATATAAGCTGAGTATGCGAAGCTTAAAGCTTATAATTTACAGAGTTTTAGATACTAAAGAGGAGATTCATAGTCTTCTTGCAAACACTCTCAGTTTAAAAATATCATGCCACATACTCTTAACTTTAGAAAAAAACATGAGACATATTCTATTTTTTCGAAATTACAGGCTATAACTCTCTGTAACAAAAAAGACAAGATCATACGAGTTACCGCCCTTAAAGCAGCTCTGTAAGCTATGTTTTTAACATTAATATGATTACAACGCTGTCGCAACCAACAAAAATTATTGAAAAACAAATATTATATACCCATGACCTTATGAATTGGAAGAAAGAGACAATTCTCCAGTTTACAACTCCCTTATACAAATTTAACACTTCTGTTACTGTTCTGTATTGTTTATAAATAAATGCATACAATATTGTAAGGTGCATCGGGGGATTGCCCTCCCCGACCCCCATGCAACCATTGGCGGGGAGAATAAATGGATCACCAAATTGGTGGTTGAAAATTAAAAAAGAAAGAAAAGTATTTTACTGTGTTTGCCAGGACTATTTCGTAGGAGAGTATGAGCACAGAGGATAGGTAGAGATTCGGTTTTGACATGTTTATTTTAAAATTCGCGTAGAAATGACGCTAAATATTGAAAAACTGAATTGTTGTTTTTTCCATATATGGACAGTTTGCGAGTCAAATGTGTGTAATTCACAGACCTAAAGTGTATTTCAGTGAACCAACGTTGTGGAACTTGTGACTGATCTCCAAAAATAGCATATTTTGCATTGCTTTCAATGGACTGAATTTCACAGGTCTGACACCTAGATGGACAGAATGCCTTTTGCTTAATAATGACTAAATCTGCTTGATATTTTCTGTTAAAGCTTGCGCCTGAGTGCGAAAAAAGCTGATGTTATTTTTTTGAATTTTGCAACAGAACTGGTTTTTTATTTTGCAAGTAAAATAGAATGTGTGCGTTTTAGGATGGACTTTGAGGGTCCCAGTTATTTGAAGTGGTCCGAAAGCACTTTAAGTAGTATCTCAGGTGTCTGTAAGTAGATTAGTGGCACTAGGTAACAAATCTGTCACATTTTCTACAATTAATGACAATTTTATTATTACCGTATAAGGCTAAGATCTGAAAATGTATCGGTGACGCAACACTAGAACTCTTTCTTTGAATGGAAAGCCTGAGAACCTGTTAATATTGTACGTGGTGATGGGTTTTACAATCTGAAACTTAAATATACAGAAATGTGTGGAATTCAGCATTTATTTTAGTTTCTTTGCTAAACATTGCGTAAATCCCACCCATTTTTTCTTTAGTTATTCAGACGAAATCACTATGCTATGGCATACAATCGTAATTTAATACATTAATTTGGCTTTTTTTTGTTGGAGATAACAGTATAATCTACTCAATGCCACCGGTCGGTCTGACACCGGTGGTAATGAAGAGGAGCGTAGCCTACCAGAATATGACAGGGAACCAGTTTATATTATAACAGGGAACCAGCTACCCTTCGAAAAGAAAAGCTTGCGATAAAAGAAGAGCAAGGTGGGTCACGTGAATTTGACTTACCACCAAGACAGTTAACGCCGACGTCATATTGATGGGTGCACAACTCAGATGATGTCGGGTGGTACCATGTATTAGTGGGACAGTTAGCAATGTCTTTCTCCGAGCCGTCACATCTCAAGCCAGATGTTATCACGTGACCAGCACCTTCGCCGTAGTAGCTATTGCCGTACCCGAATGCGTTTCTGTTGCGGTAAATTCAAATCGTCATAATGGGTTCCAACTATTCATGTCTTTATCATTCGAGGATCATTTGTATCAAACATGTTCAACAAATAATGTTGAGGGTACTCATTAATAAACTACATGTCGCCATTATTTGTTAAAGCTACATACCCTATATTTAAAAGGCATTTTTCTTTGTATGTGTGTCGTTATTTGTAATTCAAGTTCACCAGCTCATGGCGAAATCAGATATTTAATTTAACGCGGGACATCATTTACTGTACATCCTACATGTAGCTTTATAATTTACAGAAAAAAGAAGGGTTTCCTCTCTTGGGATTCGAGCACCCGACCTTGTAATTTACAGTCAGGTGTTCTAACCACTGAACTATATATGACTTCTTGATAACATGGAATAGGGTTAATACGTTTGTGCGCATGTTCGTTCTCATTTTTGCGTAATGCCTTTTCAGTGTTAGACATGCTACAACGTACCAACACACATCGGTGGATCAGTGATATACCTTCATGTATTAAGGATCAAATAAAAACGAAAGGTCCCTGGTTCAAATAAGAATCAGGGCAACACGTCTTTTTTATGAAATATAGTCTGAAGCCGTATATTTATTGATGTTACCTGTACGAAGGCTAGATACAAATGTTATAATTTAAGTGTGTGTGTGTGTGTGTAGTTCGAAGGTTTAAAGTCCGTCCGCCAGCTAAAACGTCAGGGTAACCCTGACGCTATGGGCACAATAGAGTCTGGACTTCTCTAGATGTGTATGTAGGTTGATCTGGTGCTGCCTTGTAGTGTAGTCGTTTCTCTTGTAGGAGTGTAGTGTTGTGTCGCTGCTGCTCTATGTAGTTTCGCTGTGGCGCTGAAGTGGTCTGGTCGAGGTGGCCTACATCCGCTAAGGTGGTGCTCCTACATACGCTACTGGTCGGATTTGGGGCCACACCCATCACAGTATGACCCCTGCGCCGCACACACCGCCCGACGTCTTTCCCCCTTGGTTGTCGAATGTAGGCCGATAGGGTCACGAATACTTCCGGCCCGCGGACAAGACTTCCAGGATCTGTGGACGTCAGATGATGTGTGCTGTGATGGGACGCAGGCTACATCTTCACTCTCAGTCAATCAGCAATCATTCCGTTAATGCTGCAGACTATTCAGTCTATTGCAAGTAAAAACGGTGTTCCGGCAGTCCCTGCGGTACGTTTGAGGGCGGTGCGGGCGAGGATCGACCCAATAGGTCAATCCTCTTTGATTGCTGACAGTGCCCACGCTGCGACGTGCACGCGGTGAAGATCTAGGTGGGTTATATTTTAAGGATGGATTGCTGGGTTATATACCGACGTTTTTGGATGTTCGTCAAGTTGAAAGTACTTCACCCGTGAATCATTTATATTTATGAGTTAGTACAAGATGAAATATATAGTTTGTAGCTTTAATGATATTTGCACATTCGGTTTCGATTGGTTGATTTTTTTGACTAGGTTCGCTCGACAATAAACTACGTCAAATTGCAATATCGAATACACTACGCTGGCTATATGCAAACACATTTTTATGCAAAACACTCGAAGGAACCCAACGACATTATTTTATTCAACAAATATATATTAACATTTGCTATTTTTAGAATATGGAGTTTTCCCAACAACATTACATACGGCTAACAAGTTGTTTGTTGTCAGAATGTTAACCAGTGTGCTTTTAATTAACTTACGTGTTGTCAAATCCCAGCATTTTGCAAATCACCATTACGTTGTAGTGATCGTACATTCCACCCGAGCCAGAACAAATAGTGCCCCAGGATCCACCGTGCAGAATTTCCACACGTCCAGACGAATTTGAGGGACCATTCACGAGGCGAATGGATGTGCCTATCAAAACGTCACATCAGACAATGTAAGTTGTAGTAATACATACTGAAAAGGGGATCCATTGGAAGCAACAAACAAAGAGAGATAATATAAACTGCACCACCTTTAACTCTTTCGCTGCCGCAGTCGAAAACAAAGTTTTACGACCAGTGTAAACCCAAAGTGTGAAGGCTGGTCAGGGTTAACAATGTTCGCCACTCAGCAAAAAAGTTTTCCATAACATTTTATATATAAAATATTATCGGAAGGTTTGAATTGAAATTTAAGCAGACGACATTTGAAATTTGGCGGCAAAAGAGTTAACACACCCTAGCACCGGTGTAAGCGGTATACTATGTTGGTGTAATACGCCCATTGGTGTCTGTATGTTACGAAATGAAAATGTGATTTGAGAATTTAGACCCAATTTAAATAAGGATAACTTACATTATTACGTGACAAATGGCCCACGTTCCGTATTTGGAAACTTAACCCCACCTAACTCACACAAGTTACTATTTCCGGTATCGTGTAAGGCAGTTCTGCGTGTGTGCTGCAACTGTATTTATGGGTTGGGCTTATGTTTCCAAAGACCGAACATGTCAGATGCCCATCTCTTCCAAAGACCATTTACATTGACCTCTGTCAACGTCTAAGAAAGTAGCCTGCGATGGCATGATAATTTGTCACATAACCATAACTAAAATATCTTAATGGCGAACAGAACTTTAACACCGTGAAACCACCAACTATCGGCTGCTGATTGACACGTAAACAGTCGAAAGAAACACGACTTATTTTCTACATTTTGATATATATATTTAAGTTAGTAATTTAATTTAAGGTAGATTGTTAAGAGCTATGTCATACTGGAAAGTTCTGGTAAGCAAAATGCTGTACTATAACTCTATGCAAACTATTTTGTGGTGCGTATTTTGAATGTTTTGACGGCGGACTGATATGTCCATGTACAAACTTTTATTCTACCGCAATATAATTCTGAGCATAATTTACTGTATATTTAAAACATTCAAGCCGAAAGATTGTTTTCTTTTGTAATTTTAGCATTTCATTAAAGTTAATTCAGAAAAATATTAGTGCGATCAAGAATTTTTGCATTTCCATCGTTTTTCATCGTTTGCCAAGATTCTTGGTATTTGATGAGACGTTGACAGAGATGTATGTGTATGCAAGGAACGACAACTATGGGTATAGATTGGTCTATTGTGTATGCAGGCATTGAGTGGTCTTCATTGAAAATATTGCCGGGAAAGTGCGCTAGGGGTCCTATCTATCTGTCAAAGCATTGGAATCATGGCTATACGTACATTCTCGCCAAAAACGAATTTGCATTCAAAATCAAAGCTCTGTTCAACATTTTGCATTTAGCCGATTGCTCCTTCTATGGTTTATTTACATGAAAGCAGTGATAGAAAAGGCAACACAAATCATAAACCAACTCGTGTAGCTAACGGCTATATTGTTTATATAGCAACAGGCAACAGTGCTCTATTTTCTGTGCCGATGTCGTCCAGCTAACAAATTGTCAAGATTTTGAACATATCGAAGCTCGATATACATACAAGGCGGGATCCCGAAGAATGACGGTATTGGCCGAGCACGATTGAATTGAAACAAACGCCATGTCTGTGATAAACGCTAAATGGTGACACTCTTACGTAGATGACGCCTGCTTCATGTCTGTTACAAAAAACATAGCGGTACTCACTTCCGCAGTTGACCCCTGCGTCCGATCTGTGATTGCACGAGTTAATCCCCCAGCTGCCGTCGCATTGCTTGATATCGCTTTCTGTCCCTTTACAGTTCAATGACTGCAGCACAGACTCCCCCAAACCCTGACCGAAATGGGAGTTTGTGAATGCCTGAGCTATACCTCTGTTATAAAACAAGAAGAAAAACACATCTGAGAAAAAACACATTATATTATATTTCTGTCAGAATTAATTCAAATCAAACCGTACGTATAATTATTAGATGAATTAAATTGTTCCTCCTCCCCCTCCTCCCCCTCCTCCCCCTCCCCTCCTCCCCCTCCTCCTTCTCCTCCATCTCCCCCTCCCCCTCCTCCGTCTCCTCCATCTCCAGCTCCCCCTCCTCCTTCTCCTCTATCTCCTCCGCCTCCTCCTCCTTCTCACCATCGTCGTCGTCGTCGTCATCACGTCTCACACCACAATTAATTTTCCATCGGGTCCCATTGTAATGTTTCTGTTCGTGGCATAAAGAATAAACAGATTTTGCCACATGTATTTATGCTTAAATTCTTCATTGATCCAATATCTGCAATTTAAAACACATTTAACACATATTTACCAGATTGAGCTTTTTTTTAATTTTGATAGGTGTCACACCTATCAAAATTTAGACAAAAATACAACCCCGTGGTAATTAGACCCATGATGTGTAAAATGAGGCAGAATTAGCTAGAAATCTTATATCAACATGCATTTTTCTGTGATCTCTTCCTAAAATGCTGTAGATTTAGAACCTGGTAAAGATAAATCAATGTATCCTGTAAAATGTAGAAAAGTGAAACTTGTTTTATTTATCTACCTCCTTCATCTGTAAAAGTGAAACTTGTTTTATTTATCTACCTCATTCATCTGTAGGGGCACGAGTATTCAAGGGAGATAATAGTGGTGTGAGTCCTTATTAATAAGGTGACTTTTTTTTCTAATGATCACCTCAATAATAATTGAAAATGTATATAAATCAATTACATGCTGAAAAGTGCTAAAATTTTGATTCCATGTTTATTCGTTTTCAAATTATTCAAGTTTTAGTGACCCAGGGTATTGGTCGAAATTCAGGCCGAGTACCTTTAATATTTTGAAAATCTACAGTAGTAATAAGGATTTTGCATTTTTTCTGGTCATTTGTGCTCAGCTATGTCTGAAACTTTCAAATATACATGAAAAGGCATCTCTACATCTGAATATAGCATACAAATGATCTTTAAGAAATAATTATTGAGAAAAATGCTGAAAATAATAATATCAGACTAAGGGTTACCCGTCAAAATTTTGATTTCCCAGGAAAAGTATCAGTCTCTCGCTTTAATTTTGACATTTTTTGCAAAGTAGTCTGTCCATTGATATGTGTGTTTGTTTTACAAGCCAATAGCTGTAAAATAAAGCTAAAATTATGCTTATACCTGTATTGGTTTTAAAAATATAGTTAATTGTTAGTTAAACATGGTATCAAGTAAAATTTCGGCTAATTCCTGCAATATGAAGATAACTTGAAGTAACTATACATACACAGTCGGGATTTCTGAATAACCGTGTTAACTGTGTCCTAACATGTCTGAAACGTTCACAGATACACAAACAATGCTTAGAGGTGAAGGATGTAAGATACCCATTCTGCAGCTCTAAAGCGCAAGGGCTTAGAGGTGAAGGATGTAAAATTTCCATTCTGAAGCTCTAAATTGCAAGGCATTAGAGATGAATGATGAAAGATACCTGTTCTGCAGCTCTAAAGCGCAATACCTTAGCATTAAATGATGAAAGATACCCGTTCTGCAGCTCTAAAGCGCAATACCTTAGAGATGACGGATGAAAATGCCATTATGCAGCTCTAAAGCGCAATGCCTTAAGAATAACGAATAAAAGATACCCATTCTGCAGCTCTTTCTTAATGTCTCACACCACAATTAATTTTCCATAGGGTCCCATTGTAATGTTTCTGTTCGT